>JAQYXR010001755.1:0-25805 GCA_030545055.2 Neoaliturus tenellus | reverse complement strand
GTATTCCTCCAGTGTATCCAATCTATTGCTTTTCCTACAGGTGTGCAGAATGTCTAAGCCGGTGTCCAGATTGCTGATATTGTGATTTGTGTCAACCAGGTGTTGTGCAAAAGATGATTTTTGTTTATCGGCTCTCGGATTTGGGTGGTGTTCTTTATATCTGGTTTTGAAT
Organism: Neoaliturus tenellus; assembly: GCA_030545055.2. NCBI lineage: Eukaryota > Metazoa > Arthropoda > Insecta > Hemiptera > Cicadellidae > Neoaliturus > Neoaliturus tenellus. Next base: position 25,633 of record JAQYXR010001755.1, on the reverse strand, counting down.
GGACGACCTGTTTTCCCTATATAAAAGCTCGGGCAACTAGCGCATTTAATTCTGTAAACACCTGACTTCTCAGATTTCTCAGTTCTATTATTCAAGGTATTTAATTTGTTGAGGGATTTATTATTTGTCCTAAATGCGATTTCAATATCATGTTTCTTTAACTCTTTTTTAAGCCCATATTGAATTGAATGGGAGTACTCTACACACACATACTTCTTCTTTTGCAGTTCATCATTTTCGGCCCTTTTGTTTTTCTTTTTCTTTATTAAATTGTCAATCATACTACTACTATAACCATTAGCTGTAGCTATGTGTTTAATTATGTTTAATTCTCTCTGATAATTGATATCTGACATCGGTACATTTAATAACCTATATACCATACTGTTATAAGCGGCGAACTTCTGTGATGGAGGATGGTAAGATGAGTTGTGGATGGTTTGGTCTGAGGTTGTAGGTTTTCTGTATATGCTAAAGTCCAATCTATTATCCAATTTTTCTATTGTTAAGTCCAAAAAATTTATCTTATTTGAGTCTTCTATTTCCATAGTGAACTTCAAATTTGGGGATATGCTATTGAGGTATTTGTGTAACAAATCGAGCTGTCTGGTGTTACCATTGAACAGGAGAATGGTGTTGTCTACATATCTGTGGTATTGCAAAATTTTTTGTTTTTGTTTATTTCTGTCTGAAAGTATGAATTCATTTTCAATATAATTTAAATAGATGTCAGCCAGTATACATGATAGAGGGGAACCCATAGCTAGGCCTTCAGTTTGTGAGTAAAACTTGTTATCAAATTCAAAATAATTTTGTTTTAGAACTTCTCTTAATAGAACTAAAAATTCATTAATCGCTTTCGGTAGCATGTTTGAACTATCATTCAGGTGTTTACCTACCAACTCCAAAGTTTTCTCAACTAGTACATTAGTGTATAAGTTCACAATGTCGAATGAAACCAATAAATCCTGCATTCTTACATTTAAGTTCTTAGTCTTATCAATGAAATCGTAAGTGTTTTTTAAACTAAAATTATTTTGAAACTGTATCTGATTCCTCAAGATTTGTTCAAGCTTTTAGCGAGAGTGTAAGTTGGTGCAGAGGTGTAGTCGACCAACGGTCTTATTGGAACGCCTTCCTTATGCACTTTAGGCAATCCTCTCAACACTGGTGCAGTGGGGTTGGTTACCATAAGGCGCTTTATTTCCTCATCACTAAAAAGTACCTTACTATTATTTACAAGTTTTCTAATTTTCCTCTGATATTTATTTGTGGGATCTCTGTTCATTTCTGAAATATTATTATTTATAATAAATTCCTTGACTTTATTTACATAATCAACCTTGTACATTATTACGCTAGTGTTACCCTTGTCTGCTTTACATATTAATGCTTCATTGGACATTAATTTTTCTCTAATGTTATTCAAAGCTAATGCATCTTTTTTGTACTTATTTACTAGCCTAGATGACTTTTCACTATTTGCACTCTTTTTATTGTAATTATTTGAAAACAAAACCCTGGCCAAATTGCGCCCATCTTCGTCAGGGATCGCTCTTATCGCACACTCTGCGTTGATGAAATCATTAAATTGTGCTTTTTTCCCCATTCTCGGGAGATTATACTTTAATCCTTTTTCGAGGACAGACAACTCATTGTCATTAAATTCAATGTTTGTGTTATTTATCACTCTAGGGTAAAAATCAAAGTCAAATAATATTACTGATTCCGTTGATTTTTTTTCATTAGCTAGTTTACTAATCTTTTTCTTTTGTGTTTCTTTCTTACATTTAATGACTCTAGCAACAGATTGCTCAACATTATGTAAGACACTATCTAAAACAATCTGGTGAACATTGTTTGCTAGTTCCAAATATTTATTTAGCAATAATGTGTTTAACATATCTTTCTTACCATAAAGAAATTTAATTTCATTTCTGACCCAATCTTTTTCAGCACATTCTATTGCTTTCTTAGCAGCGTATGAATTGTTCCTAATCTTAATCTGGACATATTTAGGTTTTATTCCATGTTTTGAATGGACACCGGCTTAGACATTCTGCACACCTGTAGGAAAAGCAATAGATTGGATACACTGGAGGAATACGAAATTTACAGGGCACACAAAGGAAATAACAACAATTTTATTCTAAATGACAAACTGCAATATAAATCCCACTTCATTTTTAACTACATTTTAAACCAGAACAGAGAGTCACAGCTAGGAGTACAAAGTGCAACTGATAGCGCAACCACGCCAGGACCGACGACGCAGACCCCAGTTGGCTTCTCGCGGCAATGACGACCGCTACCGCGCAACGTGTGTGCGACAGGCCTGTGCGCGTTTATAAATGTCAATTGTTTGTTCGTGTGTTATGTGGTTTAGGCCCTATTTATTTTTTAACGTATGACGAGGCTACTGCAGCTGAACTTGTGTGTGTCTGAGGATGGCATTGTAATGCCGAAACGGCCGTAACAGCAAGTTACACCACTGGAGCTTATTGACGACAAGGTAAATCCTTATTTAGTTATATTACGGCTCCGGGGCTATACAACATGGATTTTAATACATATGATTTTGATGGAAACTCTAAATACCTACGGTACCATTTCCGTCTGGGTCAACCATTTTATGTCAGTTTGCAGCATTGTACTCTGTCAAGTGAGACCTTTAATTTGATAGGCTGCATATCAACCTATGCTTATAATATTTAAGATTTTCTTCTAGCTCCTCTTGGGCCATCCGCCTAACATGACTAAAAATGTTTAATAACGTCAAAAGTTACTTTTTGTTAAGTTACTATCACCCCCAAAATGATATTTTTGTTTAACTTAACAAATAAAAAAATTAAAGTGGAGGGGACGGATTTTTTTACACCCTGTATGAGAAAAATATATTCAAGAGAGAGAGGGAGAAATTTGTACATTCTATATCTTAATTCTACATTTCACTCACCAGTCAACTGGGTTATTGTTTTCATCAATACATGAATATGAGCTGGAGGATGGAGATAGTGTCAGGATAATCAAAGACATAATTAGAAAACCCATGTCTTTATTGCTTTTACCGTAACTCTGTCTGAAATAAAATAAAGAGAAAACATGTTAACATGTTACTTATTATTATAAATTAATAGCCTAAATAAACATTATAAAAAACATAGTATAAACTCATACCACAATTTTTTAATAAAATCAGTTAGATAACCAACAATTAACCTGTAGTGGCGGCTCTCCCATGAGGACTCCCGGACGCCGCCCCCTTACAATTTGCATAATTAAGATAAATATCTCTAAATTTTTAGTTAACGGAATGACAGTTATATGGGTCACTAGCTGGTTCCCGTCATGGCTTTGCACTTGATTAAATTTATTTTATAAGAAATAAAATCGTTTCAAAGAGCAACGGAATCTTTTTCCATAAGACATTAAAACAATGAAGTAGTGTGGGTGGAGCTCTGAAGGAGTTATGCAAAACCATTTCTTAATGAGAACCTATGAGCATACCTTATACCTCCTTCTTGGTCTGGTACCCACGTTGTGGGATTGACTGCGTCAAATGAGTGTTCATTAAAAAAACACATACTTCAAAATAAAAACCAATAAAAAAAACTCACAAACATATTAGGCCTAATTATGACTTTGTAGCTTTAAAACTTCCGGTCGGCTGCAAAAAGTCAAAAATCAGAAAAATCATCCTGGATGTACTCATCGATAGTGTAGTAGGCCTTCCTCTTTATGTAACTAGCTAGTGAAGTCGTAAGTGCACCAATCTCTAGTTGCTGTACATGTGCTGGTAGCTTATTAAAGAAGCGGATAGCTGACACAGCATAGCTGGCCTGTGATCTTGCCAGGCGCACTCGAGGGGTGTCCAATTGACCACGCCTCCTCGTGTTGTACTGGTGTACATCTCCACGGACTGGTAGATCCCGCAGGTGCTTCTTCACGTGCAAGATGTAGAGAAAGATGTAATGGCCAACGACAGTGAATATGTTATCAAAGACGACACAAAACTTTACAACCACCCCCACCATATTGCACCAGATTGCGTTAGATCTGCAGAGTTCTTGTGGTCCCGGGCTTAGGTCTTACCATGGCTACTACCATAATAGCGTCCACATACCTTAGGGTGACCAAATCATTCACAGAGGAAACCGGGACAGCTCGGAACATGTACCCTTCCCCCCCCCCCCCCACAACAAGCCGTATACTAAAACCCAACCAACAAGTCAATATTTTTCCCTGGATAAGAATCAGGCTTAGTCAAATTTTATTGATCCATAGTGTTTTTAACTACAGTTCAGTATCAGATTCGCACAAAAAAATTTCCTTCACTTAAAACCTTAGTAATCTATTATATGTACCATTGTTCAAAATTCGTGTCATCGAATGATAGTAATAAAAATTACAGTAATTGAAAACATTATAAATACTATTGGCCACATATAAAATGTAGGTATTTCAGGTAAAAATACCTAAATAAAAGATTTCAAACGATTAAATTTTACATTTGATATCAGCACTGATTGTGAATGATAATGATCGGCCCATAAGGAATATTTTTGTGTCTGCTTCCGGTTTTCTTGATCGTGTCTTTGTTATTTGTTAAAACGTAGTTATAAAATTGCTCACAGTCACAATTGTAAAGAATCTGGAGGATTGCTTCCAGCGAGTCCACTTCCATTCTGTTCCGTTCGTCTGTCCATTGGATGTTCATGAACGAAAATATTCTCTCTCTGTATTGGCGTTGTGGGCTGATTGCAAACAAATACAGTATTCTGCAATTTTTGCCAACTCAGAATACTCAGATTACTATTTTGATTACTATTACTGTGTTACTGTACACTTGCAGAAGGGATAGAAATGGAACCGGTTATTTACAAAACATGAATTAGCCTATTTTAGTCTCAATATTTTTTTAAGTCCCCTTAAAAACAGAATTCCGGGACTTTTGGGCGTCCCGATACAATTTTTCGGGACATCGCATGACATGGTCAAAAACCGGGACAATCCCGGTTTTCCGGGACGTTTGGTCACCCTAACATACCTTCAATGATACAACCTGGGATACACTTGGTAAAAATTTCAACAAGATATCGTCATCGTCAATACTCTTCACGAGAAAAGTGTACCTTTATAAATTTAAAGGTAAAAAAATTATACATTCAGGAAATCTCATGGAAAGGAAGTAGGCCTAAGGTTTGACTTACGTAGGTTCTTTACAAAATCCTCCAAGAACAATAATATTCATTGTTACTTTCTTCTTCTGGTAATTACTTCTGATTAATTGCTAATTAATTAAATAATTAATAAATTCTTCAAATTAGGCGAACAATAGTAAAGACACAGTACTAAGATTACCGAAGTATTAACCACAAAACAAAATGTTGTTGGTTATTTGTTTTGTTTACAAGCACATAAATAACCTAGAACGAGACAGTAACGTATAACCTCCTTGATCGTAACCAAGGTAACAATAATGTTAAAGTTATAACAACACGTCACTCGAGAATTATACGGTTCTCTATGTGACATTTTTGGTTTGGGTGTTTTGAGTTAAGAGTACTATAAAAATCTGTGAAAAAAATCTTTCAAGCTTACTCTACAGATTGCAGCACCTTTCCTTCCAAAGTTATTAAGAAAAAAAACATGGTTGTATTTGCAAAAAATTGGTGTTTTGGGGGTATCGGTAAATTCCAAAGTTGTATGTGACACTTAGAACCAGTAATTTTCCGAATGTAATAATACAAAATGGTATGTGACACATAGAACTTTGTGACTTAATGATATCTCATCCAATTGATAGATAAAGTTCCATGTGACAAATAGAACTTTGTTATTTAAATATATTTAATTCAAAAAGGTTGGCTTTTTGTTATTTAAGGTGAGCGGAGGTGCCCTGAACCATCATTTTCAAATAAGATGCATGGAATTTAGTTAACTCCAATTAACGACTATAAGTATAACAAATAAATTAATTGATTTTGCTGACCTTGAATTATTTAATATTTTTTTCCATCAGCTCTGTAAAGGTTATTAGAGGTATGTTATAGGTTTAAAACAAACAGATTCACGAGTTATCACAATTTTAAAATCATGAAATATTAACAGTGTACCTTCTTTGGGTATAAGAAATGCTATAAAAGAAAAAAATAGTTCCAGTCCATAGTCATATAGGTATAATACCAGGAATGATCAATAGATCTATTAACCAATCAACTCAGCATAACTTAAAACTTCTTGAGCAAAATCCGGACTACAACTTATTAGAATAAAGTTTCTCTCCACACTGCCAACAGACTTTTAAGAGTGATTTCGAAAGTCTAATCTTATGGCCTACCTAATAAAAAATTTTAATTATAAACTCCCCTTTTTCCTGACCTAACCTGGCCGAAGAACCTGGCCTGGAAGGTTGCAGACAGCATTAAAATTCTGTTTGGAACCATGAAGCTCTCTCTCGGCAACCACAGTGAGCCTTTGACTGTGCCTGTCACGATATCTTGCTCAAAAGCTATATTTTATATGGAGCTAATAAGGACACTGCTCCTTTCACCTCAAAAGTTTCTTCCTCAAGAAAAGAACAATAATCGTTGTGATTAATGGAGCAGTTTTAGGCAAGAAAGCCTGTTGAATCTTATGTTCCCCATCAGGGTTCGGTTTTGGGTTAAATTAATATGTTTCTTGTTATTAAAATCTTGAAGACCCTGTGATCATGTTTGGGGGGAATACCTTCTCTCCTCCCAGTTGGCTGTGATCGTGATCAGGTTTTGGTAACATCAGTCCATATTATAGCGTCTTATTACTTTACTTTACTTTACTAATTACTTTACTACGTGTTTTGTCAAACCGTTTCCAGCCAAGTGATGAAAAACAACAAATTACATAGTCTTTCAAGAAAACCGCTGGAAAACCAAGACCCTGTAAATTGGCTTGGCTTCGTATTAGATGAAAACTCAGCTGGAAAGGTTATTTTGACCAGACAACCATTAGTTTGTCTCGAATTTGCTTCCTTCCTCTGGCTGGGTAGCTGAGTGGTTAAAGAGCTCGCCTTTGAATCTGAAGGTAGCCGGTTCGATCCTAAAAAAAGTTAGTGCTTTTTGATGGTTCGATACTGGGGCCCAATTTTTCAATCGAGTGAGTAGTGAGTTGGTGAGTTGGCTTATTCGCCAAAAATTTACATCAACCCTTATAATTAAATAAGAATGAAGGTAATTTTTAAGGTCTTTTAAAACTTGCGCATCCAGTAATTAATATTTTTCAGCAGTATTTCAAGGGATTGTTTTATTCACCATTGTCGCATATATGTATAAAAATGTATTTTGTGCAAAAAATCTCACCAACTCACCCGTTTTCACTCACCTAACAAATCGGTGGTGAGTGGTTTTGGTGAGATAATCTCACGTGACGTTGAAATTTCTTCTTCATCATCTCGATCTCGACAGGAAATAATTCTATTTGTCAATAACAACTTTTATACTTTTCAAATCGTCGAGGTTATGTTTACTTTAGTTAAATAGCCTAAAATGTATATTGATACTTACAATTGTGTAATTAAACATTTAAAATAAAATAAGATTGTAATTGTGTTCTAAATATAACAATGCAAGTCATTTAGAATCTTTAAATTAATAGAACTGGCAATATTTAATGTGGTTATTGTTTTGACGGTTGAAACCGGATGCTAACATAAACTTCAATTTTACCATCTCGAGCCAGTCGGTAAGGAGCAAACTAGTGAGATGTAACTCACGACTCACTCGATTCAAAAATTGGGCCCCTGGACCCAGCTGCCTTTGGTCATTGGGCTATTAATTAATGATCCTGACAAATAAAACAGCTGATATTTGTCAGTAACAAAGCTACACCTCATCTGATCCATCACACTCATCACACTCACCCCTTCAGTCATACTCACCTCATAGATATATACTAATACACCTGGATCGGTAACTAAAATGGCGGAATAGCGGTAAAAACGAGCCGGCTTCCCCCACCACTAGCCAGTATTAAAGCCGCTGCGCCGCCGCCGCGCCGCGCTGGATAACAGCTGACATGATTGTTGTCGGCGCGTCAGCTGCATTCTTGTTTGTTTACATCCTTTTAAATTTTCAATTATGATTATGATGATGAAAGATGGTTCTTACTGTGCAGCTTTTGGTTGTATTAGTACACATTCATAAGGCTGAAATTTATCATTTCATAGGTAAGGAAGACTAAAAAATACAGTATTACTGTAGTTTAATCAATTAATTTATTTATTTATTTAAATTACAGTACATAATTACTCACACAGGGTTGGCAACACTGACCACGAATACTGGCTAGTGGTGGGGGTAACGGCTCGTTTTCGCAACATGGAGTTACCGATCCAGGTGTATTATTATATATCTATGACTCACCTTAAAATACGCACCACAGAGTGCGTCGGTGTTTCAAATAAAGTATCTAAAGTATCTAAAGTATCAATTGAGGAGATATGACTGAAGTATACCTGGCCGTGATTTACCATGCACTATATTCCATAATCACGTTTCATTTCGACATTCATCAAGAGTGCATGAAATGCTGAAGCTTCATATACCGTATTTATACCATCCAAATCATCACAGGAGGTGAATACATGCTTAATGAAAGCCACTTTAAGTAAGATTAGGTACCTAAGCATGCTGTTGTCGGCAACTACCTCCTACTCTGTCTGATGCATGTAAGGTAAAATATTGAGAACTTTATCACTCGACAAAATGCAGTAGACACAGATAGACACAAAATTCTTGTTTTCCACTCAGCCAGCTACAGCGTTTCTGTTATGAACTTCTGAATTAGACAGCTAGCTTATTGACCTATAGAAGTCTTCGTCTGGATGGTGCTGCCTGAGTTTCAATCATCCTCCTACACTCATCCCTTATTTATATTCAGGTTATTAAAATACCCACTATGTGAGGTTCCTGTCTCAAAAAATAGTGATTCAGTTTATCAAAAACAGGAACTACTTCAAGAGTGATGAATTTCTCAAGGATGACCTTGCGGCTTTGTAGCCATGCTGAAGGTTTTAACTCTAAAGTAATAATGTTTATTTTCAAGTTTTAATTTTATAAATAATTTTGAGTACATTTGGACTATTATCAATCCAAATTTGTGGGCAAAATATGAAGTCAGAGGTGTTTTTAACCAAGAACTTGAACATTTTTATAGTCACATACAACTTTGGAATTTTGAAAATTAACTGACATCCAAACCACAAAGTTCTATAGCTTGACATACAACCATGTTATTTAACAAAGTAGAACTGCAAGGTTCTATGTTTCAGCAACTATTTTTTTAATTAATTTTTTATTCATGTAATATTCAATTTTTACTTTTGAGTTTTTTTCTGGCGAGACAAAAATAAACAAAGAATTTAATCCAGTAATAACAAAAACAATAGCAAAATTAGATTTGAGTAGAAAAAATCTCAAACTTGAAAAAGTGATTATCTCAAAACTAGTAAAACATCACATAGAACCCTATAATTCTCGAGTGACGAACAGCTGAGCAGCAGAGCAGCTGAGCGGTCTTATCATTGACTATATAGTATCTAAAATCAATGGTATTATCTACAAAATTGAATTATTTTCCAAAATATAAACAGTTTGGTTTGGCTTGGCTAATTACAAACTTTTAAATAAGAATAGGCATGGCATGAAATTAGCACTGACTTTGGATACTATATAGTATCCAAAGTCAATAATATTAGCGTTACTATAAGTATTTGATTTTAAAAAGTACAAGAAATGATTGGTTCTACCATTGACTATTGATACTACCATATAGGATCCTTAGTCAATGGTTCTACCTACCATTGACTTTACATACTAAATTCAATTGTTTTACTTTAGAAAAGCATTTTGTAGGTAATTTGGAAAATGTTAGACATTACCGTGCCCCAACAAACTTTCCTTTTTTCCCGTTCACAATCATCCCAGACCCAGACCCATTTCTTTAATATCGTCCTTCGCAAAAATTTATGAAAGAGTAATGAGTCTACAACTTACCAAATTTCTTGAGGACAACAATATTCTTGATAATGAACAGTTTGGTTTTAGGCATGAAAAATCAGTTGTAACTGCGGGGATTGATTTTATTGAGTCTGTTATCAATTCAATAGACAAAAAATAATTGGTTGTTGGTGTCTTCGTGGACATGGCCAAAGCTTTCGATAGTGTCTCCCATAATATGTCACTAGAGAAACCTTCAAACATTGGTGTTACTGACATAGGTATAAATTGGTTCAAATCATATCTTATTGGCAGAAAGCAGTTTATAGATATCACCTATGCTAACGATTTTAACTGTCTAACCTCAGCAAAGTCAAACGCAACCATATTAAAAATGGAGTCCCCCAAGGTTCTATCTTGGGTCCCTTATTGTTTTTAGTTTACTTGACGGAATTACCAAAAATGGTTGATACCCCCAATAAAGTATGCCTATATGCAGATGACTTAAATTTTAAAATTGCAGGTAAATCAGTGCCAGAAGTAGAAATAAACTCTTATATTAACTTATCTCAAACCTCACAATTCCTACAAGACATCAATCTGCTTCCTAATCCCTAGAAAACTAAATACATTCAGTTTTCGAGTTAAAAAAATTCTTGAAATAAAGATTATAACATTTTTATGGATACTAACTTATTAGAACAAGTGAATTCTTTAAAATTTTTTTAGGTCTGACCATTGATAAACAATTAAACTGGAATGAACATGTCCACCATGTTATTTCAAAGATATTTTCTGGTTTATATGCTCTGAGGCAAATGGTCAAACTAACTAGCAAGAAACACTAAAACAAATTTACTTTGCTTTCATAGAATCACATATAACCTTTGGCTTATGTTTATATGGTGCAACTCCTGCAAACAATTTGAATCAAATTCTAATTTTGAAAAAAAAAAAAAAACTATCAGGATAATATTGAAATTAGGCTAACTGGATTCCGTGAAAGGCCATTTTCAGTCCCTGAGGTTTTTTAACTGTCCACGGGCTATACATTTATCAACTAATACTGCACGTTAAAATAAATCTGAAACAATTGCCAGTAGGGACCTCACATAATTATAATACTAGAAATAACAATCTGCTGGCTTTTGACAGGCATCGGTGGGAATTATTCAAGAAAACCCAAATCTATGCAGGGATAAAATTTCTTAATTATTTGCCAGTAGAGTTGAAGGAAATAGACAACTTTGAAATTTTCAAAAAGGAAACTTTTTGTAAACGATTACAAAAGCTTTATACTCAGTGGAGAAATTCTCTCATCTTTTCTCATACTTTTTATTGTTCTTTCAGTCAAAAAAGATTAAAAAAAAACGGTTTATGATTTGGTAATAATATAAGGATATTTATTTTGATGGTTTTATCCATACTAGCCAACTATGTTTTATTCATAGTAACCATTGCAATTTGACGCCATTCTTTTACACGTTGTACTTTTATGAATAAAGATATTATGAAATGAAATGAATTGTTTACGTTTTTGCCTATCACGTGACAAATTCCAGACACTTTATTTGTTTTATTTGTCACGTGATAGGCAAAAACGCAAACAAACCGCTTTGCGGTGGATACTTGTGAACGCACTCATTGGTTGGGTTCACGTTCATACACCGCATCCACCGCAACCGGGATTTAGATAGTCACGTGACAAATCCCAATGGCCACCTGATAAATCCCGGTGGATCCTGGTGACGTCATTTTGCTGCCGTATTATGAACCCACCGGGATTTTGATTGTTGACGTTCACGTGCTTACCGCAAAAAATTCACCGCATCCCGGTTGCGGTGGATTGCGGTGGATGTAACGTGAACCTGACCATTTCCCTGGCACTTTGCCACCGTATACGATGTGAAATAACGCCATCTTTGCTTAATATTTTGACACAGCTAGCAGCCAGTGTTGCCACTTTTAGGGTAGTTACCCTTTTCTAGGGTAATTTATTGGTCTTAGGGTAATTTTTAGGGGAATGGAAAATTTAGGGTAATCTTAGGGTAAAATTACAGAAGCTGCAAATACAGTAGTCAACATTTTACTGAAAAACACGAAAAACTATTGAAAAACATGAAACATAAACATTAAAAATATAACAAAATAAATATTTTTTTAAATTTTAAATATAAAAAAATGTTAGTACAGTCCACCAGTATAGACTTTTACAGTTATCCTTAAAATAATAATAATAATAATAATTAGTATTATTTGTAAGTTACTGGAAAATTATAACAAGGTAATCCTTACTATAAGAAATAAAATTAGGCTAAAACACTTATAAGTTATAATAACATAAGTAAATAACATTGTAAACATTGTAAGATAATAACAGATAGGAACCTCTTTAGGAGTACACAATATTATTGGCATAAAACTTATTAATTATAGGTAAAACCAGAGAGAGGTAATCTGTTAGGACATTGAAAGGTAACTTAAAAATTGTTAGTTGTGAAGGCATATAAGAATGGTGACTAGACCAAAACATAATAATAAACTGGAAGATATTTAAAAAAATCATAATGTAGCCTTAGTCACATTAAAGAGAGAAAAAAAACATTAAGGTAGCCTTGGCATTTATAAAGTGAACAGGCCAGAAATACTGTCATAAAGATAAAAATTTAAAATAATAAAAATCAGAAAAGGATATTGTATAGGCCTACACACAAAAATGCATTTAAATTTGGCCAACATTAAAAAAAATATTTTATTATTTGTTTTGAATTTATTTAAGCATTATTTAATAATTTATTTTACAGTCTTTTTCTTGTTTTAGGTGTTTTATAACAGTATTATGGTACTTAAAAACTCCAATTAAGCTTTGGGGTAATTTTTAGGGTAATTCAAAAAAGATTTAGGGAATTTAGGGTAATTTTTCCTCTTGTTTAGGGTAAAATTATAGTTACGAGGTGGCAACACTGCTAGCAGCTGTTTTAGTGTTTATTTATTTTGTAACGTATTGTCATTGTCATGTCCAAGTCAATAAGCTAGTTTTTGTAAACATAACCAAAATCTAAATGTTCATTCGAGTTCAAGATATTTTCCGACTTTGTGTAAACTTCCTTTGATCAACCAGATCTAAAGTATACAATTTCAATGGATCTTTTGGATTTTAAGAAACTGTGTCGTTTATGTCTAAGCCAAGGACGATCGTTGCTAAAAATTTTTTCAGTAAATGACAACATGGAATCACCGGTACAACCGAATGGTTTAGCATCTAAAATTATGGCCTGTGTTGGGATTGAGGTCAGTCACTAATTAATTACACTAATTACCTATACCTGCGTCGTTGACCAGACTTCTGGATTGATTGCGTCACAAATACTTTAAAAAATACACAAAACATTTGATACCATTTACAAAACCAGAGGCAGCAGCACTTAGAGCCTAGGCCTACTAAATATCCTTGCCATTTTTTTTTCATCAAAGAATTCTTTGTTGGAGTAAAAGGGCCTTTCAAACCATTTTTTCGTCCTCTCCTTAAATGGTATGAAACCCAAACTCCTTCACTAGCGGGGGGAGTGAGTTAAACATCTTTATGGCTATGTTCGGGAAGCTATCCTTAGTTTTACTAAGCCTATAATATGGGAGTTCGATGTTGTCCTTTCTCCTTGTGTTGTGGTAATGGACATCATATCTTTTGGTGAGGCTAGCCACGTTATGCCGTACATATATCAGGCTGAGGAGTATGTACTGGTTGAATATTGTCAAAATGCCTAATCCTTTGAATATGGATCTGCAGTGTTCTTGTGGTGACTGAATGTCAAGATTCTGCCTTTTTCTGCATGAGAAGAACATCTGTCGAGCCTGCGGCATGACTCCAGAGTTCAAGACCATAGCTAAGCCTACTATGGAATAGGCCATGGTATATTATCTTTAGGCGTTCCTCCGTTATTTCTTTGCTAAGTTTTCTGAGTAAAAATGTGACTCGAGAAAGTTTAGTGCACAGGTCTTCAGTGTGTTTGTTCCAGTTAACCCTGGTGTCAAGAGTCATACCCAGAAGAACAACATTGTCTAGAGATAGTGTCTCGTCTCTGCTCAGCAAGCCGACAAGATGCTGTGTCTTTCTTTCATTTAACTGTAGCCTGTTTGACTTAAACCATGATCTTGTTTGGCTAAGAGTCTGCTCCGCGTTTTCCTTGGCCTCTTGTGGTGTACCACCCTCAGCAAATATGGTCGTATCATCCGCAAAGAGCAGCATCTGACCCAGCAGTGGGAGATCATTAACAGCCACCAAGAAGAGGGGGGCAGACACCACAGATCCCTGGGGTACCCCATACTTCACTTGAAGCGGATTTGACCACGCACCTTGAACTGACAAGATCTGCTGCCTACTCTTTAAGAAAGCCTCAAACACCTCAACCACTTTACCTTTTATATCATACTTTAATTTATCCAATAGAATTGTGTGAGGGATGCAATCAAATGCTTTCGTCAGGTCACATAATATTAAAGAGGAGAATTTTCTGTTCTCAAAAGCATTCATGACTTTAAGCATAAGTGTGTGTTCACAGCTGACATTGTGGATCTACCTTGTCTAAAACCATGTTGTGCGTCACTAAAGAGGTTGTTCGCTTCCATGTGTTGTACTAAATGATTTTTCATAATGGTATCAAAGATTTTTGACAGCACCGGTAAAATAGAGATAGGCCTATAACTACCCATGGACGTAGGGTGTCCTTTTTTATAGATCGGAACTGTGCGTGACAATTTTAGGGATTTAGAAAACACTCCACTCTGTAGACAGGCATTTATAACCTTTGCAAGGGGTTCCGCAATAACATCTATTACATACTTCAACATTACAACAGACATTACCAAATATATCCTTACTTCTAGACTTTTAAAGTGTTTTACTATGTTTGTAATCTGCAAACTGCTATCCGGGGCCCATGATTCAAGGGGGTGTACCGATGCATCCACAATCACTGTCTGGGCTGTTCCTGACAAGTTTGAGGGTACTACATCTTTTTGTGCCTATAATATTTTCAACTGTTTCCAAAAGAAAAACATTCATTTCATCCGGGCTTGCTTCGCATTTACATGTTGGATTATCCGTACTATCGTTAATCAAGTTCCATGCCGCTTTGCATTTGTTCAAAGAATATTCAATAGTTTTTACATTATATTCTTTCTTGGTTTTGTCCACCTCAAGTCTGTAAAAGCGTTAAACTCTTAAATAAAAACCATATAGGGTGAGGTGGGGTAATTCTGGGACAGCAAAAAAGTGGGGCAAAAAAGGGACAGTTATTTTTTTATAATATTTTATTATTTATTTTAACATATTGTATCGCTAAAATGTAGCTTATTACTGTATTTGATAAGTTAGATACCATAATGATTAAAACAATATTGTATCAGTATCAGTAAAAATAAATTTGTATTGTTAAACTCTACATTTTTGCTGCCGAAAACTTTCGTTTTTGTTGTGAAAACTTTCTCTGTCCACAGTTGTGTAATTTTTGAACATGTATAATTTTTATATTATTAGATAGACAATTTCTTTGGCAACAAAATGGTGTTTAAACTTGAGTCCTACCATTAATAGGGTATGTAATATTTAATAAAAGGCTAGAGGGGTAATTATGGGACACTTTTTGGGGCAATTGTGAGACACGCCTGGGGCAATTTTTGGACATATTCTTTTTCTCAATTTTATTATTTTTTTTATTATTGACTAGCTCATTCAACCATCAACTTCCAATAACATGCAATCTGAACCAAAATCCACTTCTAATAATATGCCACATATACAATCTCCTGTTTATAATCAGGCCACAGCATCATGTATGCCTACACTTTTTATAGTCGGGGTAGGTGACCCCAAATCGTAGTTTTGAAGAAATATTGTTGGGAAAAGTTGGAAAATCTAGCAATGTAACTAAACCAAAGAAACAAGTAACCCCTAACGCCCAAGTTATAACTACAGAATGTTTCTTATAAGAAATAAAGAAGTCCAAAGAAGGGAAGAAGCCTGTAATTAAGATTAAAAAGGAACCGAAAGAAAATGTAAAGAAGAATGTGTCCAAAGTCTCAAAGAATGTAAAACATAAGAAACCTGTTAGAGGCACAACCTCAAGTAAAAAGACAAAAGAAAAGCTTTATAGAATCATCAGACAGTGAAGAGAGTCAAGATTGGGAGAGCTGGGGAAGTAGTGACAATTTAAATTTTAGGTCATTGTCTGAAGAAGATTCTGCCCCATTAAATATCAATGAAAAAGTAATCCCTGTTTTTCCTTGTTTGAGTGTGTAAATAAAGGTATTAATTATCATGAATAGGCCTACAGTATTTCAACTCATTTATACCTAAACCTATGTTCGAACCGAGGCAGGAAAATGACAGAGTTTTAGAAAAAAATACACAAAAAATCTGCCTTTAGCTTAATTTTTTAGAGAGTGACTTTTTTTTGAAGATTTTACTTTAAAGAATTTGTGTAGGGGGTAGTTCTTTCAATACCTCAAATTTTTCATAATTTTTACTTTACTTGAAAATTGTGTATTTTTTGGTCGGTTAGACGGCATTTTTTTAAAAATTTTTTCCTTTACAAAAATTGTACTGTCCCAAAATTTCCCAGTGCCTTCTACACAATTAGAGTATGCTCTGTCCAACTATTTCCCTCTCTTTTGCCTATCTGTCATAACTATAGAGATATATGACTGTCCTTGTATTGCCCCATACCCGTCCCATAATTGCCCCAAACCCCGGGGTAAATATGGGACAGCGTTTTTAATTTTTTAAGAAATAAGTACAAGAGATAGCATCATAAACTAAACAGGACCTCATAGCTATACCTAGTACATATATAAAATGATTTTTGGTTTGAGCCTAACACACCTAGAAGTAAAAGAAAAATCGATTGTTTTGATTTTTGTCCCAGAATTACCCCACCTCACCCTAATCTGTTTTCTTCTTCAGGGTCATTCGCCAATTTGTACCTGTCATTAATACACAACATAAAATTTCTATATCGTGCTAACTCTGGAGTGTACCACTTATTTGCTTTTTTGCAGTTTCGCTTTATTTTTAAGCTCTGATTTGTACTGCTTTAATTGAATTCTGGGAAAAAGGAGTTAAAAACCTCTACAAACTTACTGAAAAAGTGTTCAAACGAAACTTCAGGATCTTGGTGATCAATTGTTTTACTCCATTCTATCTTTTCTAAGGCTAACTTAAAGCTAGGCAGTAATTCCATCCTTAACTGGTCTAACTTATATTTAAAAACATAGTCAGCATGCCATGACGGTACCTTATTCATAGGCCTATCACTCACCTTTTGAACGGTCGCTTCCATAAATACCGGGCTGTGGTCAGCTACAACTGGATCCAGGACATCCACACGGTAGTCCCATGGATTCAGGTTGGTGGCAATGTTGTCCAGGCATCGCTTCTTCCTTGTAGGTTTCTGGTTGGTTATGTACAGGCCGAAAGTCTTGAGGAGATTCGTAAAGCAGGTATTTTGATTATTCTCTTCATTAAGTGGGATATTAAAATCGCCACCTAGGCTAATATAATTGTTTTCTGACTCTTGGTGATGAACTCCAGAAGTTGACTTGACTTACTTGACTTATATTCGGCGTCCTGTGTCCCGATGGGCGTAGGATCTGTCACTTTCACGTAGGAATCCACGTTGAACCACTCTCCAACCATTGGAGAGCTAGTAGTGGGATTTACATACCTCCCAATATTCATCAATATTATGAAAGCTATGTTTGATTAAAACTGATTTTAATTTAAACTTAGAAAAGGAGGCGATACTCTTTAGAGACAGTGGCAAAGCCTGGTACAGTTTGATACCTATATATATATCTGGTTTTTTCTCATAAATTGCTAGCCTATGTTGTTGTGCAAATTGATTTTTATCTAGTATTATATCTATGCTTAGTTACACTATTGTTTTGTCAGTTCTTATCAGTCAGTCGATGCGAGCAGACGTCCGGCTAGTTTCCTCGTCGTGAGATAACCGTGTCGGCCTGCCTGCCCGAAATAACCTGTGTAACGTATCGTAATTTTTACTTTTAATGCATTGTTTGAAGTAAAAAGTTATATTTTTTTACGAATTAAATTAAGTATCGAAACGTGTTTTGATTTACTCGGATAAATATTTTTAACCCTATAGGACCCATTGTTCATCAAGATGAGCTGTACTAAGTGTTTTCGTGATATTACAAACGCCAAGGACGTAATAAAGTGTGTTGACTGCAATTCAAGCTATCACGCTGCGTGTTGCCGGGTACGTACCCTCGCCAAACTGACCGCGATGTCGTCTCGTAGTGTGTCAACGTGGAAGTGCGATGACTGTGTGCAAGAAACGGCATCGAACGTCAGCAATAAGTCCGACCCAGAGGAGTCCAAGGTTACAGATCTGCTCCTATCAATGAAACGTTATATGGAAAAACATTTTGGAACTGTGGAAAAACAGCTTGAGACCCTACAGTCATCACACGAGGAGCTGAAAGTCAGAATTGGCTTGGTGGAAACAGAAAGCGTGGCGCTCAAGGCGGAGTGTATGGCCCTAAAAAATACTAACACCCAATTGGAAAGCAGATTGCACGAGGTTGAGAGAGAGCTCGCAGATCTTCAACAATATTCCCGCAACCAAAATGTTGAAATCAGAGGTATACCTCCTACACCAAATGAGGACATTTACGTTGTTCTGCAGTCAGTCGCGGGTTCTCTAGGCATTGACTACAGTCGTGAATCAATTTCTGTAGCCCATCGACTTCCAAAACCTGCAGGGAAGCACTTCCATCCTAGTATTGTGGTACAATTCACTTCTAGATCTACAAGAGCTGTCTGGATCAATGCAGCTAAACAGAAGAGGCTCAGCACTACTGATCTCGTTCCCACACTTCCTCCAGGGCCAATATACATCGCAGAACATCTGACGGCGAATAACAAAGCGCTTCTTGGCCGTGCTAAATCACACGTGAGGCAGGGAAACCTCGCATATGCGTGGTGCCGCGACGGCAAGATCTTTGTAAAGAAGTCGACAGACTCCAAAACACGTCGGGTTTTATCCTTGGACGAGGTGGAGGAAGTCTCAGGACAGCGTAGAGTCGGCGGCGGCGACGAGAGTGTCAACAGCGGAGGCGCGAGGAGCAGCGGTGCCAGCGGCGGCGGCGGCGGCGTGGACGGCAAAGACGCATCACAGGCGTCAGTGACGGATTAGTCATAGGTTTTTTTAACTCGAACTGGGTACTATGTCTCAAGTAAGATTTATAGGATATTTTAAAGTAATTTTATAAAATGGTTAATTTCTAAGTATTTTTGTTACGCTTCTTGAATACAGTTAATTATTACAGATAATTATAAAAGTAGTTAACAATAATTATTTTCTTTAGGAATTAAATGGAAAGGACATGATCCAGTATCAAAACTGTTGACATTCTTAGCTACTGATAAACATCAAATAGAGAGCTTTGTGAATGAGAGGCCATTATCTGAAATATGTCCAGTGTTTCCGAAATATTATCAATATGGATAATTTTTTATTTACTGCCTTTCACGTAAATTCTTGACAATTTTTAAACATTTATAACAATCCATTGAAAAATTTTTTTTAATTAGCTAAGTTTCTTGCGTATAAACTAAGTATTTTTATTTATTTTAATAAATATATCCTTGATTAAGTTTTTTATATATAACATTAATAAATTTTGAACATATTTCCTATTGTCGTATTAGTTTATTATTCTTCTAAATTAGTTTTTTCTTATTTTATTACAAGTTTTAATCACTTGAAAAATATAATTTAGTTTCATTATTTACATTAGTATTCAGTAAAGACTTTTTTTCAGAATGATATATTTTTTATTGTTATGCATTAGTTAAACTGTAATATTAAATACACATATTAATTGATGGGTGAGCAGGCCGGGAAACATATTTTATTTTTGTTAGCTATTGAATTGTAATGAAAGACGAGGAACTCGAGGAGTTAATAAATTGTCGAAATGTAAACGAATTTATGTAGCCTATAGTAGTTTTAGTGAATTTAAGTTTTTTGAAGAAATTAATGATAGTTTAGGGGATAGATTTAGTTTTCTCCACTTAAACATAAGGAGCTACAACAGAAACTTTGATGAACTGATGGTAGTTTTAAATAGTTATGAGAAAAGATTTGATTTGATTGCTTTAACTGAGACCTGGATGGATGATAGTTGTGTGCCTGTGTGTTTGAATGATTATGAGGTGATTGTTTGTAAGAAATGTAGGAATCAGAATGACGGTGTGATTGTGTATGTGAGTAAAAGGTTTGCTGTGTGTCATGAGGAAGTGCGACTGCACGGTGCCACAGCTATTAAAGTGGATGTATCGCTCTTGGCGGTGAGCGGCTGTCTCTGCTTGCAGTCTATCGGAGCCCGTCGTCTGACCTTGAAGCTTTCATCGATGATCTTGAAGTTTATCTTGAGGGTTGGTGCAGGGGTGGGCGGTGCTGGCTGGTTGGTGACATCAATTGCTGTATTTTACCAGGAAACATAGATCCAATGCCACAGCGCTATCTCGATGTTCTTTACGGCGCCGGTTTCACATCTTGCATAAACAACCCCACCAGAGTAGTAGGAAATTCAAAAAGTTGCATTGACCACATTTTTACAAATTTAAAAAATACAAACGAAATCATGTCTGCTATTATAAAAACGTCAATTACTGATCACTTTATAACTGTAGCCATGTTAGATTTTACTAAAAGGAAGGGGATACAAAACTGCGATAAAAGTTTTTCACGTATTGATGCGGAGGTTGCCAAACAGTTGTTAGGGGCGCACGACTGGTCCGAGGTCCTGGAGACCGAGGACGTCGACGTGGCCTGTGACACGTTTGTGCGACAGCTGCGGGACGTAGTTAGTAAGTCAACTTATCATAAATCTCTCTCTTCGAAACATACTAAATTAAAACCCTGGATCACTACCGCACTAGTAAATTCAATTCGAGTTCGAGATAAAATGAGCAAAAAACTGAAAAAAGAGCCTTTTAATCCTGCGCTTAGAACCCGTTACCTAAATTACAGAAATACATTAAATTTTGCAATCAAAAGGGCAAAAGAAAACTATTATCAGACGAAAATAGCCGAATCTAAAAATAGCAGCAAACTTCTGTGGAAAAACATCTCTGAAGTTATTGGTATTAATAAAAAGAAAGATGCATTCCCTATAGAACACTTTATTTCCGGGGGGAATTTTTCAGAACATGGGGGAGTTATAGAAGTTGCGGATGCTTTGAATGACTACTATGTTAGCGTTGGGGCTAATCTTGCTCGCGCCGTCCCCCTTGTACCCGAACCAACTATCGACGATGACGAGTTTTCCGTTGACGCCACTTTTCAGCTGGTGCCCGTTTCTGAGGCGGAGTTAGCTTCCGTCGTGCAGGAGATGAAGGGTGGTTCTGCTCCTGGTGTCGATGAAATTCCGGCAAAAATTATAAAGGACAATTTTGTTGCATTAAAACAGCCACTTCTTCATATTATTAATAACAGTTTTTTACAGGGTAAATTTCCAAACTCTTTTAAGGTGGGTAAAGTAATTCCAATTTTTAAAGGGGGCTCAAAAAATCAATTTATAAATTTCCGACCAATTACCTTGGCTAGCGTGCTTGCTAAACTATTGGAGAAATGTGTGCGTAACCAGTTTGAAAAATATTTGTTAAATCATAATATTTTTACCGATAAACAGTTTGGATTCCGGAAAGACAAAAACATAAATGACGCTTTATTTTCTTTGACCAATAATTTGCACGAGACTATCAACAGAAATAAAAAACCACTTCTTGTGTTTATTGATTTAGCAAAAGCTTTTGATACTGTTGATAGAAGTCTTCTCTTAAATAAGTTAAATTGTGTAGGAGTTAGAGGAATAACATATAATTGGTTCAAAAATTATCTTTCCAACCGGTACCAAACCGTGTCTATTTCAGGTCTGAACAGTTCACCAAAACGAATTGATTATGGGGTTATTCAGGGCTCAACACTCGGGCCATTGCTATTTTTAATATACATTAATAACCTAGGCAAAATTAACTTAGGATGTGGGCAGATTTTTCTGTATGCGGACGACACCGCCTTGTTGTTCGAGGGCGCCAGCTGGCGGGAGGTATACTCCAACGCGGAGCGCGGCCTGCTCACTGTCAAGCGATGGTTCGATCAGAACAAGCTCACAGTCAATCTAGCCAAAACTAAATACATGCCAATATCACTAAGAGCTGACTTTGATCCTCTGAACCTAGAATTAAAACTGCATAGCTGTGGGACCGAGAATGAGTGTGAAAGGTGTGAAAGTATCGAGTGTGTGAGTAATTATAAATACCTGGGTGTAGTTTTTGACAACCGCTTGAAATGGACAGGTCATGTAGATCAGATTCGAAACAAACTACGAAAATTTATCTTCATTTTCAAAAATTTAGCTAGAGTTCTGACCATCAATCTGTTAAAGAATGTTTATTATGCCTACGTGCAATCAACGCTACAATATGGGAACTTAGCTTGGGGGGGTGGCTATAAAAGTATTCTTGCGCCAATAGAAATTGTTCAAAAATCAATAATAAAAACTGCTCTTTGCCTTCCACGACTCTATTCATCAGATTTGGTTTTTGATGACTTCAAAGTTTTCACAATATCTCAACTTTACACCAGAACACTCCTTGTTTACATTTTTAAAAATAAGCAGACGATTTTTAACCAAACTACCCATGGATATTTAACTAGATCTACAATTAATACAGGCATTCAATTCCCCAAGGTTAACAAATCAATTAATAAAACATCACCACAGTACATTGCAACGATAATGTTTTCTAAACTACCAAACAACTTGAAATATCCTGAACCATGTAGTTTACAAAAATACAAAAAACTAGTTAATCAATGGTTACTGGGAATCGGACGTGGTGAGATCGACAACTATTTTGTATCGTTGTATACCTTTTGACAAAAAATCCAGGTATTTTTCTATGTGCGATGTGAGGCAGAATAAATGAAAGAATGACAGTGGAGGTGCGTGTGCGTGTGCGTGAATGCGGGTGCGTTGTGCGTGAATGCGTGTGTGTGAGTGTGTGTGTATGTGAGTGTCGTGGGGGGGGGGGGGAGGGGCGGTATGCTTGGTTCAGGTCTCAGTAAAACGATTATATTTATTTGTACTAATAACTTCCTGTTTCTGTTGTGGCTTCTGATCTTTTCTTCTGATCTTTTCTTTTTACATTTTTTTTTTTTTAATTTCTATACATTGATGTTCCGACTACTATTGAGGTTTGTTTTTAAATCTTTATTATTACTTTCACATAGTGTATTTAAGAAGTTTATTTTAGTTGTATATTGTGTCGTGCTTATGAAGATAGACTGAGAGAACTCTTTCCCACACTCAGGCTTTGCCTTTGTGGGAAATTTTCCTGATTTATACAATTGTTATGTACCATGTATTTGTTTAACAGTGGAAATAAATAAATAAATAAATAAATAAATAAATAAATAAATTGTTTTCCACTATTTCATGAATTCTGTTTTGTTTTATATAGCAAATTGATTCTAAAATAAAAAGATTTGGAACTGTTAATATGTTGAGTAGCTTAAAAAATTCTCTGCAGTGAGCTTGAGGTGCAAGTTTGGCTATAGATCTTATAGCCTTTTTTTGCCAAAGAAATATTTTTTCCAAGATACCCTTGCTTGCCCCTCAGAGCACCACAGAGTAGGCTATGTGGGTCTCAAACAGGCTGAAGTAGACCATCCTACTGAGATCTGTGTTATTAAATTTATTGACATTCCTTATGATAAATAGGCTTTTTGCAAGTTTTTTCTCCAGGCTTTCTATATGCTTGTTCCACTTCAACTCATCGTCCAATATCACTCCTAAGAAAGTTGTGTGGTCGGTTTGCTGCAAAGTGACTGGAGTGTCTTGATTGTCTAAATTTTCTATGTACAGCTCAAGAGAGGCATCGTTCCTCAACTTTTTGTGGTTGGTTTGAATGAGCATGAAATTTGTTTTTGTTGGGTTGAGGACCAAGTTGTTTTGCGAAAAGTATTGTGAAAGTTGATTGACTGCTTCTATTGACTTTATTTCTAAGTTTTGAGTGTTTTGATGTTTGATGAAAATCGTTGTGTCATCAGCGAATTTATAAGTTACTTCTGAAACTGCTTGACTTACATCATTAATATATATTTAAAAAAGTACAGGCCCTATCACAGAGCCTTGTGGGACGCCACTGATGACCTGGCCTTCTACTGATTTTATGAGTTTCCGTTTGGAAAAAGCTGTGTGTTGGATTTCTGTTATTTGAGTCCTGTTTGTTAAATAATCTTTAAACCAGTTAAATGCGATGTTTTTTATTCCTATGCTGTTGAGTTTATGTAACAGAATAGGTATACTGACACAGTCGAAGGCTTTGGTCAGGTCGGCGAAGCAGCCCACAACCGACTCACCGCCCTCCACCGCGTCAATACACCCATTCACAAAATCTATTAATGCAAGTTTGGTGGATTTACCTCTCCTGAAGCCGTATTGACTTGAACATAAAATGGCGTTATTTTCCAAGAAAGAAACTAATTGATCACAAACTGATTTTTCGATGACTTTAGAGACTACCGGGAGGAGTGATATCGGTCGATAGTTGTTGATGTCGGTTTCTGATTCTTTCTTGAATAGTGGTCTTACTTTTGCTATCTTGCACTGTCTTGGGAATATGCCAGTTTTCAAAGAGCTGTTAATTATAAATGTGAGTGGATTTACTATTTCTGTCAGACAAAATTTTAGGGCTTTCATGCTAATATCATCTATTCCTGTTGAAGTTTTTGGTTTCATGTTATTTAAAATACTACTAACTTGATCTACTGTTACTTCCTTAAAGTCAACAAGGCAGTTGGGCGGGGTGTCTGGATTTATGAGGTTTAAGTCATTATCTGTTCCTTTATCTGCACCAACTATTTTTGATACGTTTATAAATAAACGGTATCAGTTTACTGACACATACTTTCTCCCAACAATATAAAAAAGGTGTTAAAAGCTCCAAACATTAATGTCTTGATGACTCAGTCGGATAGCTACCAGCTGAGCAACGCTCGTTTAACCCTACGCGCGTCTGTGACTTTTAACAACGTACTGCGTTTACCGCTAAACGAGAAATTGAATTTTCTCCGCAACCACTTGACGTAGAGCAATAATTTAAAATACTGGATTATTTAGTTTTTTGAGCTTGATTTAATGGTGATAAGTAAAATTTATTTTGAGACAACAGCTATTTTGAAAATTCAAAAAATTGATTTTTTAAACACTTTTTACTCCATAACTTTTGAACGCGCATTTTCTCGGAGATGCGGGTGGTGTCATTTTATTCAACATTTTAAGCTTAATAAACCACAAAATTTTAATCAAAATCGTTAGAGCCGTTTTTGAGAAATTTTGATTTTTTACGATTTTTGAGGGTTTTTGGGGGTAAACTACCCTTAAAAATCAAAAATTTAAAAAAATGAAAAAAACGCCTGGAATTATCGTGGGTTTGGACCTACGTACCAAATTTCACCAAAATCGGACCATTGGGGCATTCTCTAGCTCTGTATACATCCAGACACACACACACACACACACACAGACATCACTCCGAAAACCACTTTTTTGGACTCAGGGGGAAC
>JAQYXR010001754.1:0-25810 GCA_030545055.2 Neoaliturus tenellus | reverse complement strand
CGGCACACAGTCCAGTGGGTCCACGAGTCCCGGCCTAGACACTTGCTGGGCGGTCTGGTGGATAATGTTAGAAAAGTAGATAAACAACTGATAAAACATTTTTTTTAGGTACTCACTAAACAAATTGTCAAATACATTTTATCTGCACCTTGAAATTCATCAAATACTAGTGGAGTTGCAAGGCAAATGTCATCCAATAACTAATATTTTTTCTTTAACGTTGTAAACATTTAATTTAGTATTCACCCCAATAAAATAATGTCCTCTCATAGGAATTGAAATTGGGAATTGAACATACAGTAAATATTGATTATAAATAAAAGTACAGTATTGACTAACATACAGGATATTTACAATACAAATGACATCTGACCGATAAGCATGGAGTGAAATGTCATTTAAAATTCCAAGTTCGCTGAGTTCACAGGTCTGCAACCTGGATTTTACAAAATAACGTCAATCTTCCCAAACATGTAACATGTAACATGTTACATGTTACAACATTATTAATTAGATTTTTGTTTTATTCTGTAATCAATATGTTAGGTTATTTTCAGTATGAATTTATCTTTTTATTGTATATTAATTCTCTACGACCGCACGTATAACTAATAGCCACGTTCTAAGAATTGCATTATTTTACTCAATTGGCTGTTCTAGCCAAAATTTTTCAGCTGTAATAAAACGCCACGTTATTCTCTCTTGTTAGGAGATTCTTGTAAACTTTTGGACCCCCTGTATATAACCAATATCTCCCCTTCTTTAGAAGTAGAAAACTGTACAATTTGACACGGGTATTCTATTATGGCGACTAGAATAGTTTAAGTAAGGCCGCCGAAAATTAAACACCGGACACCGCCCAACTGGCCTTCGAGCTTCCAAAACGACAACTGCGGTTGTAGAGTTTCGTCGTGTAAGATAATTAGAATACATTCGTCTGTGTCCATACACTTTTAAATAGCTCAAAAGGTTACCAGCTGAAAGTAGTCTAATTGTAATATAGGAAAAAGTTTGTGCCATAGCGTCGCCGCGTTAGAGCATTCATATCCGAAGGGACTCCAACGCTTGGTTTTACTGAAGTAGTGACTCACCTTTAGCAATGGACCACTATTTTGTGTGGTTTTTATCCAAATGGGACAAACATATGTTTGGCTCAATTCTTCTAAATAATAAATGTACATTAGAATACTAATTAAAGAAAAATTAAATTTTATTGTATTAAGGATCGTGTCACTTAACTAACTAATTAATTGAGGACAAAATAAAAAATCACGTCATATCTTAGCTCAAATTTGTAAGATTTCACAAATCTCTTAGTAATGGTGTAAATTCTTTGCGATCGGAAATAAATATTCACTTCAAACACCCATGCCTCAGGAAATTTAAGTAGCATATTCATCCTCGAGGAATCTTATAAATCTTCGAGGAAATAAATAAATTACCAAATGCCATTACACTTCCTGATAAGCTTATTATCTTGCTATGTTCTACCTGACGTGAAAGAGATAGATAGAGAGGGGAGAATGCGAGAGAGAGAGAGAGCGTGAGAGGGGAGAGCCACGCCCTTGCGGCACCGTGGCGGCGGCAGGTGAGTTATGGGAAGCTGATAGCACTGGGACGGACTGAAGGCCATGGCAGGACGTTGACAGACAAACATGCGCGGATAATGAACACGTAATTGTCGGATAGGTTACGGCAATTTATGGGGTTTGGCTACTGTCAATGAAGAAAAGTCAACAATTGACTTGGTAATGGGAGAGAGGAGGAATGGCCTTGAAGTTGGCAGGAATGTTGGGTTTGATGTTTTTTTATGTTGAAAACTCAACCAAAGAATTGATCGAGTGTCGATTTAATTATCTTGTACAACTATTATTTTAAACTCGTGAAGATGGTTTTAGCAACTACCGATACCATGTTATGCATAATTTTCGCTATTTGAAAGGTTTTAGTTGGTTCGTTGCGAAGTAGGCCTACTAGCACGATCTCAAACGTTCTTGTAAAAAATGATTATTTATAAAATCCTGCGCTCTTCGTTACAAAACCGTTCGCTAATAAGCCTATACATCTATAAAGGCTAAGTGGTAATAGATTGACGTGCCATAGGTAAACGCCTGCATTTCTGGTGGTAACTGCAGACTTTCAAATGATTCTGTGATCTCAGTTATAACATAGAGGCTCGAGATGGAATAGAAGATAGGTTGATTGTATGGCTGGTGAAGGGTTGTATAAGCAATCAATAGAATTTCCAATGGTCTGATAACCAACAGATCCGAAATATAAGTTGTATATGTATCATCAATGATCCAGGGCACAGATCTCTCAAGGTACTACAGAAAGGTTCACGAAGATACTCCGATGAAAATTTTAATAGCTGTGCCCCCCCCCCACCCTGTCACTTTGCAATGTTGTCAGTTGCGGTTATGTTTACCATGTTTAATATTGTATAAAACATGTTTCTGGATGCATTTGGCAACAATTCATCAACTCTCATTGGATTATTTTCGTGAAGCTTACTATAGCCATGTTTAGCGTTGACATGTTTTAATGCTTGTCTTCCTAAATAGTCTACCTATAACCAACTGATATTTATCCACCCAGCTAAACTATAGAGGACTCTGTAACTTTACCACTAAGCTATACCAATTGTTTGTTTATAGAGACTCCGACAACATACTAATAATGGAAAACAGAACCATATATTAACACTAAATTAAATAGAAACATGGAAGTAACCATTGAATGATTACATGAAACTACCATTCATATGATACTACGTTGATAAATTATGTAAGAGTACATTTTTCCATCTCAAAAATTTAAAAAAATACTAAAATTTAACCATGTTCTTGAGTACGATAGATAGCACACATCCCACATACAAGGTTTCGCACAAGCGCTGCTGTTGCAAGTCATGTGATTGGCCTCTAGATGGATAGAGTCATTACTTTTAGTGCACTTCATTTACTAGGGGAGTCTTTCAGAAATTTTTAACCTTGACTAGAATATGATTTTATCCCTCATCATTTTCTTGAACGGTGAACACTGAGTGAATCTTATTATTCTCTTGGCCTTTGCATTTCCTACTTCTTCACAGGCGACCTTATAGTTTATTACTTAACTATACAATTTGGTTAGTTTTGGATAGTTTCTAGCGGTTAAAAAATTGAATTTTGTGAAATATTGTGTTTCTGAATGTTAAAGTATTATGTTTTAACTTCGTTAATTACTATGTTAAAATGTATGGTAGAAACTAATAAGGGAATTGTGAAAATTAATAATCTTTTGTAATTAAACAGATATGTTCGTTTACTAGATTAAAAAAAAAAAAATAGGTCTTATCAATAATTGACATTGAGTGTCAAACACGATGTATTATTGGTTATATTTGTATGATTTGTATAGTTTACTTAAATCAATTGATTCATCCGTTACATCGCCCACAATTGAGACTAGTGTACTTGTTGCTTGAGATCAAGCAATTTAATTTGGACTATTACTTCATTTGACTATATCAGTGCTCGAAAGGTTAAGTTAAATATAAAATCAGTTACATCCTACCAATAAAATTAATTGTCAGAAAAATTATCTGACTTAGCCTTTTCTATGTTTGAACTTAATTGCCAAATACGTTTTTTTTATTTTATTTCAATAATGTATTTATCAGTAATCACCTAAAACTACAATCATTTGTAGCTGTACATTAAAATATTTGTTCAAATGCTCAAGCCAATCTCAACGCAGTTTTAATGGGAAAATTTCAAAACTCATTAATGAATAGGGCCTTTATTTTAGGATCGATTCTGATAACTGCAGACCTAGCCCTATCCGATCACACAAAAACCTTTGAAACCTGTTGGAAATTGTAGGAGGAGTTTCAATAAAAAAACCTAATCGTATTAACCCATTTATGCCCAAATTGTTTCTTGTGAATTGAATGCAGTGTTAGCTCAGATGGCTAAGGCGTAGGCATCCCTGGCCAGGATGTCTACGTCGGCGCGGGTTCAAATCTTCACACGACCAAACCTGACCTGGTGGTGCAACTCTTAAAGGGTTAGAAGATCTGTGGCAATGTTGGTGGGAGGGCCCATGTAAAATAAACGGTGGCAGGCTTGCGTGGAAGTTGACGGGATAGGTTGATTCTTTGAGAGTTGCACCTTGGTCAACAATGATTTTGCTACTTTTTACTACTGTTTACTGTGTGTGTGCCACTACGGCTTTTAAATCTGAAAGATAACCATATTTTCAATCTAAAATGCCAATTAAATTCATTCCTAATGATGCCATATAAAATTTACACCAGTCTTGATTCTATAGCTGTCCCAAAAGGGGGCAAGTGGGCATATATGGGTTAAATAAGTATAAATTAGTTGTACGATGTACCTGAGATAAACACATGTTGTTAGCTGTGACTTTCCATGAGTTTTATTTACCCATTGCACAGGTAGTGTTGGAAACTGCATTTTTATGCTTGCATAAGATTCTACTTCAAGAAGCCACGTAACAACATGGGTGCGTTTATGAGTGGCCGTCACGGCAGCCACTGGCGCCGAGTGTCAAGTGAGGGAAAATGGGGAATCATGTTTACCTTAGGATACTCAGCCTGCCGAGCAATAAAAAAAATCAAATAATAATAAAACACGCTCTTTAAAGCCGCAAAGAGATGAGAAAATATTTTGCTCATTGTAGTTTTAATTTCTAACTTACCCAAAAATATAGAAAACGAATATGCGGGTAAGGGTTTAAATAAAAATTAATCATGTTAAATTTTTGGATATTTTTTTACATTTAATTCGTTGTAATACCTATAATTAAAAAACTAAAAATATAGACTATTAAAACATAGTTTAGAAATACTACTTAATAATTTCATTGATAGCTTTAATCGGATGGTTTAAAAAATCAATAAGTCTGTTTAGTTTTATAACAAAGAAATAATATTTATTACCAGACTAAGTTTTAGTATTTATAATACAGTACATCCCAACCTGATTGTATTACATAATTGTGTTCAACATGTAAACATACTAAGCATAGTTATTAGTTCAATAAATACAGTAGATTTATTATTTTTTTATTTAACAAACATTAATTCATCAAATAATTTTTCTCTAAGTATTGCATTAAAATGAGAAACAAACAATAACGCTAGTTTGTGGATTCACAGCAGTGAGACGGGCAACGCCGTTCAGTGGCTGGCCGGCAACGCGCGCTGCATTAAACGAACGCTAGCAGCAACAACACTGGGATTTGATTTATTTTAGGCTTCAGTGGTTTGGAAGAATCGTGTGCCACACATAAACTAATACTGGCTATATTTATATAAATAACAAAAGATGTGGACGTTAATATCCTCCAAATGCGTGTCTTATTTATGATCAAATTCTGCTACATTCAACATTTTGGTTTAAAAAAATATCACTAACAGTTTTTATACACAAGTAAGATCGAGGGAAACATAAAACAAAACTATTGGGAAATCGGTTACCCTTGAATTTATTTGAATAATTTTTTACTTAGTTATCAAACATTTATGTTCTTGAATAGTTTTCATATTAAAGGACAAACCGTATTTGAATGAAAATTTATATGTTTATTCTATTATTCCAAATTCAACCCAATTTGATATAAGTATGTCTGTTATCAAGTTAAAATATCAGGTTGATCAATAATATTTAAAACATGAATGATAAAAAATTACCACACTGTTGTCACTCAATGACATCACTAATTATACACTGAACATTAATTATATTTTATTGTTTTCATCGGTAGGCTACGTTTTATATTAAGGATTTCAGAATAGGCTCCTTAATTTAATTTTCAATTTTACTTTAAACAAGTATTTTAGGAACAACTTAGTTTTAAACATTAACTGCTGTTAACTGCTTGGTTTTAAACTTTCATTTTTAATTGTCCCTTTGCCTCATGTATCTACAGTACATAAAAAGCTATAACGAACGTTATTGAGCTGTATGATGTATAAACCCAAAACAAAAGTAAACTCTTATTTCAAAATGTTAAGAAGAAAACTATTACCTGACCTAATTATAAATTTAAACAATTTAAGCTGAAAAATATCCAAACTCATGCCTAGCAAAATATCCGTTTCTGAAAATGAGAAATTTAAAAAATGTCTAAACTCTTCGGGAAAGTTCGTCCCAGTTACATGGACCATTTATTAGATACTGTTCCTATTAATTTGGAACAAATGGATGCCGGCGGAGGTCCCAGTATGATGGACCGTGGGTAGAGAGCAGAAGATGCGCCTCTGAGATACCGCGCCGCGCCTCCCGGGTGGTCCTACGAGAGGGTCGGGGAACGAATCAATAACTGTTGTTTATGAATGTTTTCTAACACTATTTCTATGGTACAACCGATCTAACATATGAATTAACTAAGTTTACATTAAGACATATTACTGTTTAATTAAATTCAACAAATTAATCTATATCTGAAAAAATAGAGATGAATACTCAACGTTACACACCAAAACATTAACTAACTTAAAAGACAATTTTTGCGCTTTTCATTGCCTAACCTTTTAATAAAATGAGTTTGTTACATTGTACAATATTTAAGGAAAGTTTCCTTAAAAAATGTTTACTAAGTTCATATTTAAGATTTAAGCTAAAGAAATATTTGCTATTTCTGCTGATAATGTACAATGATATGTTTTTCACAGATCATGAGATTCATTATGCCTAATAGTAGTTTAAAGCGGGACCACGGAAGTCGGCACCAGTTCTTAGTCGCAATGAAAAAAAAAAAAAAAAAAAAAAAAAACAATGAAAGTCGGCACCCGTCTCGGGAGCGGCCGCCATGACACCATGAAAGTCGTCACCTGCCACGCCGGTTCCTCCTTCCACTTTTACCTCCCCTTAAGGCCATTTCACACCGCCTACCGCTACCGGCTACCGCTACCGCTGGCGGTACTTTTTAAAGATCGCTCACCGTGTTATCATATGGGACAGTTCATACCGGACTACCGCACGCCCGCGGTAGTGCCGGTAGTACCGCCAGTACCGCTCCTCGAGCGATTTTGTACCGCTACCGGCGCGGTAGTTTTGGCTCGCGCATGCGCAGAACGCCAGCCTGTCAAAAACCATGTTTTTTTTACATAAAGCTTTCATATAAATAATTCTGTAGGAATAGAGTTACTATAAATCCCACTAAAAATGTTTTGAATTTTATTTATAGCAGATTAATAAACGATTTTAGAATTAACGTAGGGCTACCTAAATTAATAATTTTAACCTTATTCCTTATTAATAATTGTTGTTATTATTGGTGTTAATTGTTGTTATTATAATTAATTTATTGATAATTATTCTTTTTGTGTTAAAAAAAGTACTTGAATCTAAATGCTATAATTACAGTTGAAAACAATAATCATTCAAGAAAGTATTTAAAAGTAATTTATTATAGAATCATTATACAATTTTAAGGATTTCCAAAATGTTTATATAACAAGTGTTAATTATAAGCAAAAGTAACAGAGATTAAACAAGAATAATTTACAATTTACAAAATAATTTACTGTAGTCGATGAAACTCCCGCCTCCCGCGCAGACGCGGTAGTTTTGGTGTGAAATGGCTCACGGAAACGTCCGCTACCGCGCCGGTAGCGGTAGCCGGTAGCGGTAGCCGGTGTGAAATGGCCTTTACGCTCATACCCCGTCATCACTATTCACTCTCTGAACATTACCCCCTGTGATAACTTGAAACCCCCAATGTCATTACCAACTCACGGACGGGGCTTATTAGCATAAAATTACAGGCTGTGTAGACGATATTAATATAGAATATATTTTATTGGCTATCTACACAATTTAGAAATCATTCTTAAATTAATGGTTTTATTAACGTATAGTTAAGTATACACTTTTTATTCTCCATACTTGTAATTTTCAAATTATTCGTTGATAAAACTTTGACCACAACATATCTTACACGATAATATGATTAAGTCGTGATTACTCTTATTATATTAGACAAATGTATTTAGTAGACTCCGGTTCGCAAAAGCTAAAATTCATCGTTACAAAATTATGTTACTGGATTGTTGAACTTATTATGTTCCGGTACATTAATCAGTTTAATTGTTTATAGAAGGCTTTATGCCTAGGCGTTTCTTGTCTGTTACTTTATATATTTGCAGATGCAGGACAAAACTGTAACGAACTTAATTGTATATTTTTTTACAGTTTTAAATACATCATCTAACGTACCGCTCCCAAACATTAACATTCTTTCACATATTACCTAAAAAAATAAATACTTGAGGTATTTGTTCGTAAGTAACTAATTACTGTCTCCGTAGGTTATCCGCATTTTACTGTCTTAAAAAAGAGTGACCGCGTGCTATTTAAAAATTGGGAACAGAGCACCCGACTGACCATCGGTGCAGCAAATACTTCCAAGGGTCGACGGTAATCAATAGAGGAATGTCAAAATCATCAATGGAGCTGAACCCTGCACTGATCTAAGGGAAGTGGTGAGAGAGTTAGCAAGGGGGCAAAAGACAAGAGAAATGGGTAAGACGGCGCTGTGGAGGGGAGACTACCTGAGGCCACTGCAAATCCTTCCTGGTGCCGACTTTCATTGTGGCATTAATAACGCTTCAATGATTTTTGCCGATGGACAGGTTTTGGTGCCGACTTTCACGGTCGACGTTTAAAGATTGCATTTTGACGCGGACTTGACAAAAGCGAAGCGAGTGTTCTCAAAATGGCTTAAAAGCCTTTATCTATGATTAACTTGAATGCTACGAATCACTGAGAAAATAAACTAATAAACATGTCACAAATATATAGGTTATACGGTTCACCCATCCAAAACGTAGCCACACGGATGTCGCATGACCTAACCGTCGTTCTCACCTACATATGATTACCCTCACTTGAGGTTAGACACACAAATAAACTAAAACCATTAAACCATTATGGAACGGATTTGAATTTTGTTTTTGGTTGAAACGGCTTTATGTATAAAAATGCAGATGATTTCATGTTAAAATGCATTTAATTTTCTCATATTTAATAATTGTTTTAGTTGCAGAGGTTCCAGTTTTGACTGGATAATATTCTCTATTAGTTTTTTCCCACAATGTTTAAGGACAAAATTGTAGATGCTGCAGCTGTCTGCAGTGGTTTGTTCTCAGTATTCCATTAGTCGGAGCTTTATTCTGCTGAGGAGTTTCAAAGAACCGTTATTTTTCGCACCAACTCATAGAATTTATAATCAAGTTCATCTTCCACTCAAAGCGTGGCCGATTCTTAACGCCACCCTTTATGGTAGGGTAAACATAACAGTCTCGTCGCAGGGAGTCGGGTCAAAGGTATAAAAACATGGCATTAAAGCACCTGTCGAGCACAGTCACCTTTCCGAAGCTAGCAATAAAACTAGAATAAACCTCAGCCATCTGCGACTCTCATGTTTCTTTAATCGCGGAAGTTTCTCCCAAAGACAGAGAGACAGTTGACATTCCCCTGACGGACATTAGCGCGATCTAGCAGCCACGACAATAACTCGGGTTTACGGTTGGCACAGGGACAAGAACTAAGTGAACACGGCGATAGAGCGAGGCGGCGACCAATGGGGACACACCCGGGTGTCACGTGATTGGTGGGAATTCCCTCCGCGAATCTAGACAGCTGATTGTAAACATAACCTAGAAACCGTGAGACCCGTAGTTAGCGACACTAGCGCCTTTATCGCCTTGATTGGTTGTCGATTGAATTAAAAGCATTGCAAGCAACGCTACAGCTGTTGAGATTGTGGGCCGGTTTAGCGAGAAAGCAAGAGATAACTTTGACTTGAGAGTAACCGGGTAGAATTGCATGAGCTTAGAGGCGACGACTGAAAAGTGGTAGGTAGAGTGTGTTATTTAGGATGTATAAAAGATGGAGTAATGACATGATTTTGTTTTAGCTACAAAATTTAAAAATAATAAAATCAGATCAATAAAAATTAAGAAATAATTAGTTGTTTGAAAGCAAATCAATTAGCCTAAAGGTTTTTTAAAGTACGGTACTTCGTTTTAAAAATACATTTGAAAATTGCATTCTACATACAAGTAGCGTATAGCTAGTTTCAATAATTTCATGAATAATCATGAATGTTAATCATGAATATTAAAATGTATAACTTTTGATTTCTTTATTTTGCAGTATATTAGACTTGTTCTTGTCAGCGAAGTTGTGTGTATGGACTAAACAGATCATAATAAAGTAGTAAAGCGTACTCAAATGGTTATTCTGATTAATTAACAAGTAAAACAATTATATTTTGAAGCAAATTACATGTAGCTGGTCTGTCGTCATGTTAGCAAAAAAGGTGAACTGCATGCACTGACCGCTATATTTTACAGACATGAAACCGTTACATACTACTTTTGTAGATTTATTATGGTTTCACCTGTAACATTTACTCTCCATTTAATTACAGAAATTCTATCCATTTCCAGCCGTTCCTGTACCAGGATGGCGGTGAGCTATAAAGTTTATCACATTTACATCCTTATGTGACTTTCGGTCGATCTAAAAGTGAATAAATAAGTGTTCTAGGGAAAGAATTTGACTGTGCTGAATAAATTATCAAAGAGTATTGAAAACTACATGTAACAGATAGTTTTAAGAATTTACAAAATATTTTGTAGTTTAGATTTTATTCAAACAAATTTATGCTAATAACGTCCAATTTTCAGTTCATGGAAATGACAATTTTGCATTACTGGGTAGTTAAACTACTTTCATTAAGTTCCACAATTCAGGGTAAACCAATTAAATAAATTTATTAAGACTTTAACGGTTGGATTGAGAAGTGTCGTGGCTGTGGGCGATGAGAAGACAGGTCATTATGATGAAATTGTAGCTACATAAACTATTTACGTGTTCAAATATCTTTGTTATAATTTATTACTTTTAACAGAAAATTGCATAACCATTTTATGGATATGCTTAGGCCTTCATATATTAATCCAAACAGCCCTACTTTTTACTTTGCTCTATAAAAAATTGCATCTCTATTTTTAAAAATCGCTCATTAGCCTGATGTTCTCCAAAATAATTCCGACAAATTTGCCGAGATTTGGAACCTGACTTATTTGTATTTATTAATTAATAATGTCAATAGTATAGTATACAAATTCAACATTGATCTTTTAATAATATTTCCCTACAAACACACCCTTGTTGCAAGATCAGCATTCGATACCAACAAATACCAACAAGAAAACAAGTCTATACATTTAACCAATTTTAATTTTTTCTCATTTTAATACACAAGTTAGATCATTATCCATAAGGACAGAAAATATTTAAAATTGTTCATATAGTTTGAGCTGAAACGAAAACATAATCAGTTTTCCTCGAAATACGAAATTTAAAAACCCACTAAAACGTAATCTATTGAGCTGGCATGGTCCTAGTTTTATTTTATAAAATGCGCACTCTACACACATTACACAACATAATTTACATCCTACTTCAACATGTAATTGAAACTCAACGGAAGCAGTCCTTGGCTAGCAAAGGACATATTATAATATAGGCAATCAGTTTGTTTAAACGTGTTAGTAGTTTAGAACCAGTTTAATGCAAATTACGCCCTGCGCGATTCCTTGAACTAAGCTTGGATTTATGCTCGATAACAAGATTGGCATAGATTGGCAACACTGGTCGCAGAAATCACCGGAACTGAGCATGAAGTCAATCAGAGGTTGGTAGTAATGACCGGATGGGCAATATCATCATTATACACTGTAATGACGGTTTTAGCATGTAAACCGTATCTAATTGTGGAGCACACATTATATTGAGGGGTGATTTGTGACTAACAAGACTCAAGAGTGGAACTGACAATTAACATGGTGATAAGTCTAAGTAAACACTTTACTGGTTGGGTGATCTAAAACACACGTATTATGTGGATTTTGACTCAAATTTGGAGCCAGTGGTGATAAAAATAAAGAAAATAATTCATACAATAGTGTGATCAACACAAGAAATAGTTAACATAATAAACGGTTATATAGGTTTCGTAAGTGAAAGGTCAATATAGGAAAAAGCATAGTGGGTTAAGCCTCTGCTCTACCTGAGCCCGAATATTATATAGGCCTACTCACGACGTTACCGAATGCCGCCTCGCGGCCGTAGCGATAGGCGAGTTAGATGGCTGAAGAGGTTTAAGAGAATCGTGTTTTAAAATTATCTAACTAAGATGGAGATTCTAACTTCTTCTAAAGTTAGAAAGGCAAATTTTTGTAATAGTAGAATTTTAAAATAAAATTTCTAATTGAAGGTTTAGTTATTACTTAATTTTAGTTTCTAATTTAACTGGTTAAAATCATCTGTTTTCCTAATTTTTAACTGAAGTTTTCAATTACTGTAGTTTACATTAAAAAGTGTAGACGAGGAAAATGAATACCGTTCTTCTTCTTCAATATGACATTTTTAGTTCTACGCTGAATGTAGCAGTGGATAACACAGTTCTCAAAACAACTTGTATTATATAGGGTGGCGTGCCATCAGGGGTAGACCGGAGCCTTAATTATTATATCGTTAACTTCCTACTTATTTTTATAAGTTTGGAAATAATCTTGAATTATTATATTGCATGGTTCGGGTATTTCAAAAAATACTTTAAAATCTAGTTTTGAAGTGTAAACTCATATCCAATAATATAAACTATAATTGGTAAGAAATATGAATATTTTTTGAAATACAGTTTAAGAGTTGTATTTCGGAATATACATTCCAACAATTTGTAAATGGATTTAAATGTATATAACGTCTTGGTTATCATTAAAGAATCTTTATTGCAGATATGAATAATAAAATTACGTCTTCCAATACTACTGCATATATTTACTGTTTTATCTTAAATGATTTAAGCTAGTCACTACAATTCTTTACTAATCCGAAGTAGTGCAAAAGTAAGGCTTTTGGGCCAGTTCAAGGTCACCCGAGCGATGACGTCATCGATGACGTCATCGAGGTCAATGACCTCATCGATGACGTCATCGATTGCATCATTGATGACGTCATCACCAATGACGTCACATCCATGACGTCACACCCATGACGTCACAGAAATGACGTGCTGATGACGTCATCACCCCTTACGTCACCAAGATGACGTCATCGATGTCACAAAGGTCAAGGTCACGCTGAAACCTAAAATTTTTTGGCACCTTTGCTGTTTCTCACACTATGCTCCGAGTTTCAGTTAGGTTACCGTGACCTTGACGACTTGGAGCGAAATTAGATGAGAAACAGCAAAAGTGCTGAGGAAACCTGAAGTTTGCAACGTGACTCTGCCTAAACCGTCATGTGACACCGCTCGGGTGACCTTGAACTGGCCCAAAAGCCTTACTTTAACCATTACTGCAACCGCGATGTGCACCCTACGACAGACACCGAGCGACTGACTGTCCGGCCCCGCGCACTCTAGGTATATGGGAAGTGGTGGGGGGAACTGCGAAGACCTCGGGAAACTCGAAAATATCAAGCCAGGTAGCACCGTTTCGGTGCTACCTTAAATTTACATGTTAAAGTGTGATGACCTTGAGGTCGACTGTGAACCTGGGGCTTAGGATTGTGTTTAACAGCTTGACGTTTTCGCCAGAGTTCAAGTGTGGTGACCTTGAACTGGTTAAAATTAAAACTGCACAGCAGACTGCACAACACGGATGTGCACCCTACGACAGCTGCCGAGCGACTGACCTCCAGGCCCTGCGTACTCTAGATATATGGGGAAGTGGTGGGGGAAATTTCAAGGTCATTCAAACGGAGTTTTAAAAAAGTCAAAGAGTAGAAAGACTACTCTTGTGAGTCTATAGCGATTTCATTGATAGTGAGTGCTTCGGTATGCCGAGTTGAGTCATTTGGCCATGAAAAACATTTCTGATCGCAACAGTAGTTGAGTTGACTTTCCATGTTGCTGCGGTGAAGGTGCGCAATGAAATAATGCTGTAGTCAGTGAGAGTGCACCTTAAATAAACTCAGTGGAGGGGGAAAGGTCAAGGTCATTCAAACAGAGTTTTAAAAAAGATGACTAGTCGTCCTCCTCGTCCGTCGTACTTGGAGAGCTGTCAGACGAAGAGCCCCGTGCAGGTGCTCTCCAGATGAAATGTATATCTATTTGAAAGCGCAGGCCGGGATCTTGTACCATCAACTCCTTCAATCTATTACATACCAATTCCACTTTGTACACATTGTTAATAATCAACACCCAAGGCTTTGGCTGAACATAACGTGTAGTTGAGTCAGCCTCGCAGACAGTTACATCTTCCGGTGATATTGGAGTGTATAAATGTGTAAAATCTCGTTGCTGAGGCTGGCTTGAAGTTGAAGGTTCTGTGCCGACCCTGGTTGCATCAAAATTCAAATCCATTCTACATTCAAGAGGTCCAGGGTTCCCGTTGAATACATTGAGTAATTTTTGATACAAGACTTCCACTTCTGTCGCATCCTGTAAATGAACAGTCCACCGCAAGGGAAATGCTTCGTCCGTAGTGGAGTCAACTTGAGAAAGAGTTCTTTCCGCCATGGCAGCTAAGCAAGGAATGAGGTGAGCTGCAGTCAGTTGTAACATTATCGAAAAGTAGAGGGGGAAATTTCAAGGTCATTTAAAATTGGGTTTTAAAAAAGGAAGGAGTGGAGGGGAAAGTTCAAGGTCGTTCCAACATCAGTAGTGGAGTCAGCTTGGCTGATGGTGTTGTCCGCCATGGTTGCTTGTCGAACAAGGAATGACGGGTGATGTGATACTCATGCAGGAACATGGTGAAGTGGTGGGGGAAGTTTCAAGGTCATCCAAACGGAGTTTTAAAAAAAAGGAAAACCTACAAAGTAACATTGAAACTTTCCAACTGATGGTGGCGGGCGTTTTCTTCTGCAACCTTGCCGACACATGTGACTATACCATATAGTATGAAAAGTACAACCATAATAAGGCCGAACAATAAAAGATAGCCGTTGACTATCATGATATTTTCTGAGTGGATCTGCTTTCTTCTTATCTCCCTCTCTTGCATCCTCTTCTCTAACTCGTGGATGAAGTCGCAGCATGCGTGAGGACATCTTTCATCTGTTGGTAGGTTTGCCATTGTTGATGTTGTCGGTTTGGCTGTTGAAGATGGAATGAGGTTTCTAATCGTGATGTGCCATGTACACCAATAGTGAAGTGGTGGGGGTAGCAAAGCAGTGGAGGGGGAAGTTTCAAGGTCATTCAAATTGTGTTTTAAAAAAAAAACCTATCTTGTTACTGAGCTAATATGTCAGTAACAAGATAGGTGTTTTTGCTCTTTTACTTCTTTAATATAATGAAAAAATAAACATATTCTACAATGGTTAGAACAAGAAATACAACTGCTAGTCAGCTGAAGTAATCCAAGTTGTCCGGCTCGGTCTTCATGGACGTCGGTGAGGAAGCTGTCGATGAGTGTCCAGGCTCTTCCTTTGGCTGCCGGGTGTTCCGTATATTGCAAGCGTAGACTTGCACATTTATACGGTAGCCTCTTGCCACCATTAGCTGCAACTCCTTGTACAAATCGTTCAGCTCCTGTTGTGTTTTGATAGTCACCTCCTCATAGCTGGCACAGCTTACGTTGAGAGACATCCTGATGTTGCTAGGTTGGCTGCTGGAGTAGAAATGAAGCCAAGGCACAGCGCTTGGAGGTATATGAAAAAGTGGTGGGGGTGTTTGCATTCAAACAGGTTTGACTTGTAGCGTGGTGGGGGGTAACTGTGAAATGCAAAGGTCAAAGGTCAAGGTCACCCGCGAAGTTTAAAAAAAATGCAACATATCAATATGTGACAAACTTCACATATTGATATGTTGCATTTTTTTGTCTTTTGTATTTTTTTGTTTTTTATGGTTTATTTATTTATAAAACGTTACAATAACATATTTACAACAGTAAAACTTAAATCTAACACTGCTGCTTGTCGGCGATGTGGATGGTCAACTCGGTGGAATTGCTACCCGTGCAACCGTGGGAAACCAGGTAGAGACAGCCGGGTTGGATGGAGCGCAGATCCTCGTTCTGGAGGAGATGGACGAACCGTTTCGGCAGGTAGACTTGGAACTTGGGCTCATCCCCCGGAGTGAACGGTGCCTCGCTAAGACTGCAGCAGATGGCCTCTCCAATTGTAGTCTCCATCTTCTTCATGGTGTGGATAATGTAGTGCTTCTCGTCTTTAAGTTCGGAACACTTCTTGACGGGTAGTATGGTAGATTTGGAGTGAGCATTGAACTGCTCAACCAAAGTTTGCAGGAACTGGTGAGATGCCATGGTCGAGATATAGATCGTCTTCTTCGTATTCTTGCTGGGAGATGTTGTCGTCTCGGAATCTCGAGTAATACTCATGCCAGGTCCCGGTCTGCTCCTCACTTATATAACCCCCGTTACCCCCACCACTCCCCATTTCCCCACTTTGAAGGTAAGATGCGAGCTTATAGGCGTTTTTTAAAGCGCAATGTCTATCTTTTTCATGTTCTGGACTTTTAGTACAAATACAAACATTTTCCATCGTATACTTGTAATTTTTATCCAATTCCACATCATTAACCGGAACATGAGTAAATCCTTCGATCCATCTTTTCTTTTCCAGCCCCTTTGTGTAAATATTGGTAAACTTGTCTGAAAAGTGATGCATAATGTGATACAAGTCCGTGTAACTTGTAAAACCATCATACCAATCGATATGATGGAAGTGTTTTGAAATCCATCTGTTGGTAGTAGCGGCTTTACTGGTTAAAGATGAATAAGAACATGGTGGTTTAAATAAAAACGAATAAGGAACACTTGTATTGATGTCGAAAAACACAAGTTCTTTTATGATAAATCTATCATCATTACCCCGAAACGCTTGGAACTCAATTATACCAGGTTTGGACTTTACTTGTTCTTCTTCCTTGTCCATTGCGAAGATCACTCGTCTGCTCATGACGAAGTCCAAAGGTCAACTGATTTCCACACCACGGTAGGTACGACTTTTATACCCGGCCGTACAGTTGTTGGCGCGTTGGTGTATATTTAACGTGGGCACCGTCCCCGGTAGGCCTAACCCCACAAAGTGTTTGATATTGTTTTAAAAATTAACCATTGCTGTGTAGTTAATTGTCATTTAGGTTTCCATCTTTACATTTTCCTTGTTTTCATTTTCATCACTAACACTTGATTCTTCTCCTCCTTCTTCTTCCTCTTTTTCATGTTTTACTGATTTCTTATGTAGTTGAGCGTACTTTTCCAATTGTCTCCACATTTGTACTTCATGAGGAACCCTATTGAATATAGAAGTATCTACAGGTCCGTACAATATAGGTGCGTCCGGTTGTTTGTCCAAAGTGTCTTCCAGATAATCTTTAATAATTGAACTTGAAAACACCAGTTGTCTCAAGTATCTCGTTATTGGTTCAGTTGCACAAGTTAGAATAAAAAACTCTTCTCGATTAAGTTGAATCTTGTTATCATGTCTTGTTGTGTCTCTAAACCGCAACTGATGATCACCACGATGTTTAACAATATCGATTTCCACATTTGAATCCAAAAGGCCTACTCTTGTCTTTCTTCCAAACATGTTACTACTTAAATAGCATTCTAGCAGATGCAAGTGTTTCATAAACGATTCCCAAGCAGTGTCCTTAAACAAAATCATTTTGGGTCCATGAGTTAAAATTACAGTAGGGGAATAATCTGTAGATTTCATAACACCGATTAAAACACTTTTGTCCAAACTGGAAGAGATTGGGTAAAATATTCGCAAGAATACCTCACTTAATATGTTAGGAGAAATATTATCTTCAATATCCCTTTTCCTCTTGTGTGCATTCTTTCTTCTTTTACCTTTTTCCTCAACATTATTACTGGCGTGGAGTTGTCCGCAAGCGTTGTGTTCATCTCCCTCCGGTTGACCTTGAAGATCTAAAAAGTCGGATATCTCCTTCTCAATATCTACTACATTTCCTTGTGTACCACTAGGAGAAGCCATATTGAATAAGATGCTACCCATACAACAACAGGCAACAAACTGATAAGGAGCGAGCTGAACGCTCTGCTTTTATACTCGCGGAATGCATTGGAATGTAGGAAAACCGGTCTTTTACAATACATTTTTAACAATTCCAGTTAAAGGTGTGTATGTTACGATTTTATCATGTAGAATTAAACAGTATGCAGTTGTATTAGCCGATATAGGCGCGTTGAATTCCATTTCTATTTTTATATCTACACTTGATGATTTTACCGATTCATTTTGTTTAGAACAATCGATTACAACTATAGGGTAACCATCTAAGTATTTTTCTGGTGATAGTAAAGGTGCATTCGTTTTACCATAATATGAACTTTGGAATCTTGCATACATATCGTACAATATGCTGTACTTTTTATTAGCGAATGACACATTTAAATTATCGTATGGAAAAAATTGTGAATTTAAATAAACTTTAATATTTTTCAAGTTGCAATGATCAAATTGGCCTGCATGTTTGGTGATGGTGTCTCTTCTGCCTGTTTGTAAACCAAATATAATATACCTGGCTCGTTCCACATAATTAGATGTTTTAACTGTCCAAGTGTGTCGATCCGTAGTTGGCAAGCTGGGATGTTCATGAAATTCCCAACTTCTAAAAGGAATTACAATATCACGATCAGCCTTTAACTTTCTTAATAGTAGCATTCTATGCTCGTCAGCTAATTTTACATGTGGAACTCTCCATACAATTTTGTCTAATGTTAATTTCCATTCTAAAGTTGCATCTGTTGTACCGTCTGGAGCTTTAATAATATCTTTATCATTTGAAGATCTCAACAAAACTAATTCTTGTTTAACGTTTAATATTATTTTCCTATAATCTTCAGCAAAACCAAGCAACAAACGTAACGGAATATGAAAATCAAAATTTCCATTTGTATCTGGAGTGATTGTGTCTTTTGCAGGTAAAACCCATCCTGCAGGTTGTATTAAATTGGTTTCATTAGGTGATATAGATGTTAATCCCTTTAAAGTTGTTGCAATACCTACTTTTTTAGTAGAATCAACTGTTACACCTGATATTTCATATCTAATTTCATCAAACAGGAAAGCCATGGGATTATTTATAAATGGAACTGTTGTACCAGTAGTAGTACCGTCCTTTTTAGTAACTTTTCCTTCAATATACAAGTAACTTTTCACATGGTAGTGTGTAAATG
Organism: Neoaliturus tenellus; assembly: GCA_030545055.2. Taxonomy (NCBI): domain Eukaryota; kingdom Metazoa; phylum Arthropoda; class Insecta; order Hemiptera; family Cicadellidae; genus Neoaliturus; species Neoaliturus tenellus. Next base: position 6,612 of record JAQYXR010001754.1, on the reverse strand, counting down.
TCTTGATTTTGTATGGGAATACGAATTTCATCGTTATTGTTTAATTTTGATGAAGTGTAAGGGTTGTGGGTGTGATATTCTTTTTCCCATAGGGTTTCGTCGAATGTTGGACCCTGAGCTATATCCAGTATTCCATTATCGGTTACTTTTAATCCAATTCTCTCTAAGAAACGAATGTTCTCGCGTGTTAACTCCTCCACAGCTGAAGAGCTACTAATGCGGATTCCCGTAGGTTGTTCGCTTTTAAATGTTAAACCCATGATTTTGTATTAAAGTGTTGATTTTAAATGTAATCTAACCGTAATAGGCTCTTCTCGGAAATCTATCAAGTTACCGTCTTGATCCAATACGTTCAACACGATGTCTGAAATGAAAGTGGTGTTCAAAGGTAGATATACCAGGTTTTGCGGCTTTTCAACAATTTTAAATCCAGGTGGTACACTGGGGTAAAAAGTATGTATTATATGAGTATTTGCTCCATCTCTGTAAGCTCCTTGTATAATGTTACAAGTTATGTCTATACTATTGACTTTTAATATTGTTACAGTTTGTTTACCGGAATGTGTTTTATTTGGTTCTAAAATTGCTCCATCTTTGGGAAATCCTAATAAATCACCAATTGAGTTTGGCTTAGTGAAATCTATATAATATTTTGAAGTAAGCTCAGCTTTCATTGTATTATTATTACCTTTTAGCGATATATTGTCTTTTCCCATTTTATTTTGCAAAAATTCATTAATATGATCAATTTCATAAGAACCTGTGGGTAAACTGCACTCTTCTAAGTCTGTTAACTTACCACTGGCATCTTTTCCTTTATAATAATGCAATAAGTTATTTTTACCTTCCGTAACATTGGGAATAGAGTTGTAAGTTGTAAAATCCAACAGTGCTGCCTCCCAAAATCTTCCTTTTTGCAAGCGTAACGCTGGAAAAAGGATACTTCGTAAAGTGGACGATTTTCCTGTTAATGATACCGTATAGGAAGACATCTCAATAGTGACTGATACTTTTAGCTAGGAATTCCAAACATAAATGGCCGCATATTGAAGTATTATCAGGTTGTTCTCTTTTATAGTTGTAATATATGTTTTTAGCAGATTTAAAGTAATGTTCAAGTTCTTTAGGTGGTGGCAAATTTCCAAAACTATCAAAATAATATACATTACTATTTAGTTTCTTATAACACACCCAATGGGTGCCGGACCCTTCAGTATTATCCAAATTTACGATTCCAGTCTCATTTTTCCATATTTTCTTTGGTAAACTGTCTTTCATAAATACTCCGCGGAAAAATGGTATTTTTAAACAGGAAATATATTTAAATAATTCAACATTAGTCAACGCTTTATGTGGTATAACCAATTGATTTCTTTTATTTAATATGCACGATACGGTCTTAGGTATAGACCAGCCCCGTTTTTTACCATTGACCATATTGTCGGTTTTTTATTATTTTTCCTCGGAGAACGTCTTTTTAGTCTAATATTACCACCATGTTTTCTCTTGGTTGATCCTTTTTTATTCTTACCCCTCCTTTTTCCACCTCCTACCGCTGTTTTAGCCTTCATACCTGCTGTTACCGCTAAAGCTGCTGCTTTTTCCGCAATACTAGCGTCACTAGACTTTACTCGTTGCCAAGCTATATTCGCTAGCTTTTTATCAGCGATTGACCTATTTTTTGAATCGGTAAACGTGGAATATGCGATATCGTGTTCTTTACAAGCCTGATCTAACTTATTTATGCCTGGATCACCTCTTTCCAGTCGTTTTTTTTAATTTAGTTCCTGGTCCGCAATACTGATAACCTCCCGGTATGTGAAATTCGTATGGTAAAGCGTCTATTGCTCTGTTTACGATAGATCCTACTGGAATACGATTTAAAGCTTTACTTAACAGAGAAACCGCTGTGGACGTGATACCGCCTCCTTTCCGTATAGTGTCTCGATATGGACTGGTGTAATGAAACGCCATGATTGTCTTTTATATTTGAAAAGCGTAACCCATGTGTTACCTCTATGACAGGTTGCACATAAATGATGTAATATATGGTGTTATTTAGTTAAATATCAAAAGTACCCCAATCTGATGATCTAAACTTTTGTGTGTTATGATTAAAAAAATATTTATAAAGAATTTCTTGTTTAATCCATGTATTTCTCATTTTTTCGTCAATAGGTTTATGTTGTCCTGCTACAATATAATTATGCATATCAAATAATAAATTACCTATTACTTTAACAAGAAAATTAACAGTTACAGCGTTATTGGCATAATCAGGGTCTGCAACATTTGTTAATCGTTTGTTATCACAATTCCACCATTTTTTTCCAGTTGGCTCTAATTGTATTATCTGTTCATAAGTAACAGCATCACCAGGCTTTTCACCAATACCTAAATTTGTCAATAACTTTCCTTTACCATCCCAAACATAATTGTTTTCTTCAAGTAAAGTAAACTTTTTATTTCCTTGTACAAATACATCTCCTTGACGTGTTACTACTTGGTTTTGTTTCACAAAACCGGAGGTTTCTTGTTTTAAAGTTTCCTTCATTTGACCCACCGTTGCACCATCTGATGGTGCAAAACCATCTTTTACATTCGCTAAACAATTACCAAGACAGTCAATAACTCCTACATCACGTGTAATACAATGATCTTTGATGTATTTTAAATTTACAGCATCATTTTCATTTTTTGGATAACCTATATCGTTAATAACAAATTTATAAAAAGAAAACCCATCTTTTGTCTTTTCAGGTATTATAGAATGTAAATAGCGTCTATTTATGCTGTCTTTTTCATCTACAGGGTCTGCTACGTTGGATATACGCCGATTTTCAGCATTATACGTTTTTCCATTAAATTTTAACGTATTCTTTAATTCCGATGATAAATAACCTCTGTTTATTGCATCAGCGTTTTGATTTGGCTTACCAACGTTGGAAATTCTATGATTACCCGCGTTATATGTGTTTTTATCTAATTTCAGTGTTGGTACTATCTCTTTTTTTAATACTTTTAAATTTATTGCATCATTTTCATCTGTGGGATCATTAATGTTTTTTAACCGTTTATTACTAATATCATAATCTCCATCAGGTGTTTGTGGTAATCCAACACCTCTTTTTAAAGTATTAAAGTAATATAATCCATCTGATGAATACCGTCCGAACTTGTCAACACTCATGGTGCAACTGAATAACATTCTAGAGTGTAACCCATTTTTATAATATTAGTCCCGATTTCTAACCCATATCAGTTTTTATACAAATTCTTAGTCTTCATCAGTTACATTTGCATCATTCCCGGGACATTTAAAATATTTTAAATCTGCACTAATTAATGATCTGTCTGCTTAATTTCTAAATACATGATTTTTATGAATAAATTCCTCACCAGACAATTTTCTAAATCCGCTAAATGAATTTGGATCTGCAATTAATATATTTTGATAATCATTTACATCCATTAATTTAAATCTTTTGGTATTATAAATAAACTCTTGATTTGCACTATCATATTGTAATGTTTGTCCTACAGTTGCAGCATCCTTTGGATCTGTTCCTTGTGCCAAATTACCTATTTTCTTATTTTTCGCATTGAAAGTACTACCTTTTGGTTTGTCTAATATTAAAGATTGTTTTACTACAACACAATCGTAATCATCGATACCTGGAAATATGTCAATTATTCTTCTATTTGTACCCAACCAACTTCTATGATAATTGTTTGGATTAGTATGTAAAACTTGTGATAAAATCGGAACATCATGAGCATCTGTAGCTAATTGCACATTTGATAATTTCATGTCTTTGCAATCCCAAACATTATTTTTTTGTTCAAGTAAAATAAACTTTTCATTTCCTTGTACAAACACATCACCCGACCGTGATACTACTTGATCCTGTTTTACAAATCCAGATGTTTCTTGCTTTAAAGTTTCCTTCATTTGACCCACTGTTGCACCATCTGATGGTGCCGAACCATCTTTAACATTCGCTAAACAATTACCTAGACAATCAATAACTCCTACATCACGTGTAATACAATGATCTTTTATATATTTTAAATTTACAGCATCATTTTCATTTTTCGGATAACCTATATCGTTAATAACAAATTTATAAAAAGAAAAACCATCTTTTGTCTTTTCAGGTATTAATGAATGTAAATAGCGTCTATTTACGCTGTCTTTTGCATCTTTAGGGTCATCTACGTTGGATATACGTTTATTTTCAGCAGTATACGTTTTTCCATTGAATTTTAACGTATTTTTTAATTCTGATGATAAATAACCTTTGTTTATTGCATCGGCGTTTTGATTTGGCTTACCAACATTGACAATTCTATGATTACCTGCGTCATATGTGTTTTTCTGTAGTCTTAATGTTGGTGATATCTTTTCTTTTAATACTTTTAAATTTATTGCATCGTTTTCATCTGTGGGATCTTTTATGTTTTTTAACCTTTTATTAGTTATATCATAATCCCCATCAGGTGTTTGTGGTAAACCAGCTCCTCTTTTTAAATTATTTGCGTAATATAACCCATCCGAGGAGTAACGTCCGAACTTGTCGACACTCATGGTGCAACTGAATAGTAATCTAGTGAGTAACGCATTTTTTATGAGATTACCCCACGGTTTCGGAGTTCATCCACTAAAGCCACCCATTCGTTTTCCAATCCAGTATGACCCGCTTCTTTAGCTTCATGTATTAGTTTCATTCTATCCACCAATTTATTGATATTATTGTAATAAATCACATTTGTGTTATATAGTTTCTTCATTAAACCTGTACCCGTAACAGACTTACTTCTTTTTCTTCTTTCCTGAGCACTTACATCTAAAGTGGATGCCATAAATCTTCGTTTTACAGGTTTTCTTTGTGTTAACGGCATTGTTTGTCTTCTAGTTGGTATTAACTTGGATACAAATTCTCTATATTTTAAAGACTTAGATCTAAATGGAAGTTGGTCAGGTAAATACATTCTCCTATATGCATTTGTCTGTTCCAAAATATTTTTATATGCTTCCATGTCTTTTTCTTTCACTAACGATACTGAAGGCTTATTTTCAAATAATAATTCAAATAATCCTTTTGTACCCTTATACCTTTGATCACCAATGACAATATTATCATGTTCGTCAACGTTTAACGGGCTATTACCTATCATTAAACCATCTTCTGTTAATCTCGCTCCATAACTATGGTAATTCTTATTAGGAATTGTTCCGAGTAACATTTTTACCATGTATTTCCTTCCTAAAGGTCCTTTGTTATGAATGTTTTCACCCAACAAGCTTATGTTTGACGGACCTTCCCTTGCTTCTTCTTCTTTTTCCTCTTCACTAGCAGTTGATACATCTTCATGTCCTCTTTTAGCTTTTACTTCATATAATTCTCTTATACCACTATAGTCTGGTGATTCTAGCTCTCTTTCAGGTTCTTCACCGGTAAAACCACTATATGTAGAGGATTCCAGGTCTTCATCACTAAAATCTTCTGATTTTACATCTTCTCTTTCAAACTTTGTAATAGGTGCAATTGCATCTCCTTCCAAAACGGGTTTAGCAAATTTTTTGTTTAATTGTTTCAAGGGTTCAGTAATAGGTTTAAAAGTAGATTCAAGAAATTTCTCCCTTTCGCTAATACCTAATTTTAATGCTCTGTTTTTATCTCGAATAGAATCACTAAGTGATTTTATTTCCTTTATTAACTTTTCTTGGTTAACCATGTTTGTAGCAAGACGTGTTGTACAACAATGAATGTTTTACATCGTGATCAGTGTATTAGTATAAATTTATCAAATCCTATCCTGTATCGACCATTGTTTAGCGGTTGTTCCTTCATAATTGTTAAAAACCCATACTTTTCAGCCCAAGCCTTTCCACACAACTCTTTAAATCGTTCAAATGGCATATCCGCACTTACATGGTCATAATATATGTGTTTTAGGTTGGTTTCATCCTGTTTAAATACAATTAACATGTTTGCATTGTCTCTAATGAGCTGTTTCGGTATTTTGCTGTAAGTTTGACCAATATAAATGCTATCTATGTTGTTATGTCGACCCATGGCGAAGTAATTCCTTATTGTATTTTGATTTTCACAAGATACATCGTCAAATATGAATACTGAGAATGGTTTAGCCTCTTGCGGTTGCATGACACTCTCGCTCGCGTTAAATTTAAAATATTTAACTTCAGGTACATTATTGAGTATTTGTTCCAATAACTGATATTTCGGTTGTTGTAGTGACTTTGAAAATACATATAAATTATTAAAACGTAAGCCTTTAGGGTTTGTAATCAAATTGAATACTACATTTGTTTTTCCACAATTGGAAGGACCGGTAACCAGACAACGCACCGTGTTTGGTAACAAAACACCGTGTTTCCCAGTATTGAATTGAGAACCATCCACTGTGAGTTCATCTATATTATTAATAGTAAAATTGTCTTTTTGCGGTATTATCTCCATCCTTTGTAATGGTTCAACCCAAAATGATGCTCTATCATTATATTAGATCCTTTTTAGGTATCCAAGAATCTTCCGTCTTATTAAATCCTAACCATCGTACTTTAACCTTATCTTTTTTGCGTTGCAA
>JAQYXR010001753.1:0-25817 GCA_030545055.2 Neoaliturus tenellus | reverse complement strand
ACTGGAGCATATGAAATTGATGACATAAACCAATTATTACAGAAACAACTTGGAGAAGACAATATCACCGTTAAAGGAAACAACAATACTTTAAAAGCAGAAATAACTTCCAAATATTATATTGATGTTGGCTTGGAAAACTCTATTGGCAGTTTACTTGGATTTACAGATACCAAAAAGAAAATCTTAACTCCTGGAACTACTCATTCAGGTGATTCAACTGTAACAATATTGAAAGTAAATATTATCGATGTCACGTGCAACATTATACACGGATCGTATAGAGATGGAGTTAATCAACATATTTTACATACATTTTATCCAACAGTAGCTCCCGGTTTTAAAATTGTTGAGAAGCCACAAAACTTGATATACCTACCGTTAAACACCAGTTTCATTTCAGACATCGTACTGAACATATTGGATCAAGACGGTCATAGTGTTGACTTTAGAGGAGAAACAATTACTATACGGATACACATTAGAGCAGCAACATAAAAGTCAACATGGGATTATCATTTAAACCACAACGGAAGAGTCGGAGCTCAGTAGCTCCTCGACATTGGAAGAGTTATAACATCGGACAACATTCGTTTTCTACAGAAGATTGGATTGAAACTTAACAGCGATGGATATCCTGGATATATCTCAAGACCAACATTCGACGAAACACTATGGGAGAAGGAATATCACACGCACAACCCTTACACTTCATCAAAATTAAACAATAACGATGAAATAAGGATTCCCATTCAACAACAAGATATTACACGTTACCATGTGAAAGTTACTTGTACATCGAAGGACGGGTATTAAAATTGGATGGAAAAACTGCTTCAACAGTTCCTTTTATAAATAACCCGATGGCATATCTTTTTGATGAAATAAGATATGAAATATCAGGGGTGACGGTTGATTCAACAAAAAGGTTGGTTTAACAACGACATTGAAAGGATTAACATCATTAACACCGCATGAGAAGAATTCAATAGTCACCGCCGGATGGGTTGCCCCCGATAAAGACACTATAACACCAGCTTCCAACGGTCACTTTGATTTTCATGTACCTTTACGATTGCTTTTGGGATTCGCTGAAGATTACAAACGGGTAATAATAAATGTCAAACAAGAATTAGTATTACTCAGATCTTCAACTAATAAGGACTTAATACTTGCAGACCCTGCAACTACGGAAGATAAACTGGAATGGCAACTACAGTTGGATAAAGTTGTTTGGAGAGTACCTCATGTAAGATTGGCCGATGAACATAGAATCCTATTATTGAGAAAGTTAAAATCTGACCGTGATATTGTGATGCCATTCCGAAGTTGGGAATTTCATGAATACCCTACACTACCTCAGACAGAACGACAAACATGGACCGTCAAGACATCAACTTACTTGGAACGAGCAAGGTACATAATACTCGGTTTTCAAACTAAGCGAAAAGATGTTATCACTGCAAATGCTGGTCAATTTGATCACTGTAAAATAAAGAATTGTAAAGTTTTCCTAAACTCTCAATTCTTTCCCTATGACAATTTGAATGTCATGTTCAGCAAAAAACGTTTTTCCATTTTATACGATATGTATGCAAGATTTTCAATCGTCATATTATGGAAAGACTAATACACCACTATTATCACCTGACCAGTATTATTCCAAGGCTCCAATAATTGTAATTGATTGTTCAAAACAAAATGAATCGGTAAAATCATCAAGTGTGGATATAAAAATTGAAATGGAATTTGAAGAACCAGTAGCGGATGGAACTTCGGCATACTGTCTAATTCTACATGATAAAATAGTTACTTACACACCGCTGACCGGAATTGTGAAGAATGTACTTTAAGAAGAATTGTACAACAACTGCAAATTTTTGAGGTTAGAATTATCTGCTTTAATTTTTGAGGTTAGAATTTCATTGTGAAAGACAAGTTGAAAACAAACAATTATGTAATTGTATAAATTTCAAGGATTTTACGAAAAATATAAAAGCGAGAAAATAATTAGTAGAAACTTCATTCTATCTTCAACCGTCGTATGGGAAACATCATTCGCAAGATGAATTCTACTAACGGAGAAGAAAATACACCTCTAATGGATGATAATAGTTCAGATATAGAAAAACAAGTTGAACGAGAAATGGACGAGTTCCTAAAATTCAACAAACATAAGAAGAGAGAAGAAGAAAAAGCTGAAAAAGAAGTAAAAAGAAAGAAGGTTGAAGTTAATATTACAACCAATATTTTAACAGAAGTATTTCTTCGGATTATCTACCCAATTTCTTCATGCATGACAAAAAGTATATCAGTTGGAATTTTAAAATCAATGGGATTATTCACCAATTGTTATTTTAAATCATGGAAACAAAATGGTTACTTTCAGTGAAACTACTTGGGAATCTCTCATGAAACATTTACATCTTTTGGAGTGCTATTTAAGTAATAACACATTTGGAAGAAGAACAAGATTAAGTTTATTGGAATCAAATATTGAAGTTGATATAGTAAAACATCGTGGAGGACAAATTGTTCGCTTCAGAGATTTAACTACACATAATGTTAAATTATATTTCACTAAAGAAGAATTTTACACTTTAAGTTGTACTACCGGTCCCGTCACCAGATATTTGAAACAACTAATATTTTCAAGTGCAATAATTAAAGACTATCTAATTGATACATTGGGACAAAAAACCTTTTGTTCCAATTTTATACGGTCCCGTGGATACTTCAATCTTTAATAGAATACCTCAAGAAGTTGAAATGTGGAGACAATTAAACAACTATCACACCAATTTTAATATTGATGAAGTGGCACAAGAAGTGAAAGAAGAAGAACAATCCTGTCTGTTATAATCATCGGCTCATTCAATTTTTAAGTCAGTTGTTAGTAAGACTTCATCATGAATAAACGGGTTTCGTTTTCTAATGCGCCACATATAATGGAAGTTAAAAGAGGTATAATTGAATTTCAAGCTTTCCGAGGAAATGATGGTAATTTTATTATTAAAGAAATTAGTAATCTTGGACATGAACACATCAGTAGTTTATCATTATTTGTTCAAACCTCCAGTACCATTTAATAGACTAACAACTAAAGCGAAAGTTACAAACAAATGGTTGAACAAACATTTTCACAACTTAAGATGGGATGAAGGTTTCATTAATTATAACATGATGCCGCACATTATGAATCATTATTGCAAAGAGTTTAAAATTATCTACACAAGGGGATTGGAAAAAGCAAATTGGATACAATCATTTACAAGCAACGAAGTGATTAATGCGATAATTGATAAAGATTTCCAATGCTACTTCAACGAACTTTGTATTTCATCAAAAAGTTTTAAACATCGAAGGTCGCAGTGCGCTTTAAAGAATGCCTACCGCTTCAACAATTTTCTTCAACAAAGTGGTGGGTGTAGTGTCAGTAGTGGGGGTAGTGTCGATTATAAAAGCGAGAGCGCTACCATGACGCAGCATGAGTATTACTCTAACCTCCGAAGAGACAACATCTCCGACGGACATTCTTATTAACAAGAAGATTAACAACAACATCAAGATGGCATCACAGAACTTACTTCAAAGTTTAGTTGATCGGTTCAACGCTCATTCTAAATCATCAATTCTACCTACAAAGAAATGTTGGGACTAAAAGAAGAAAAACACTACATCATTCATACGATTAAGAAAATGGAAACTTCAGTAGGTGATGCTATTAATTGCTCATTGAGCGAGGCTCCATATACAGTTGGTGATGAACCAAAATTTCAGATCTTCCTACCAAGACGCTTTGTACAACTTCTTCAAAATGAAGATCTTCGTGTAGTTCAACCCGGCGCACTCTATTTGGTTTCGCACGGACCAAGTGGAAACAACTCAACTGAACTAACTATTCATGTAACACCTACTACTGATTAGTTTGTATATAACATTGTAACTATTTGTTTGTAATTGTTTTTCAATAAATATGATATAAAGAAAAAACAAAAAAAATTAAAAGAAGCAAACATATTGTGATGTCTTTGTACATTACAATATGTTGCTTTTTTTAAAAATTCCACGGGATGACCTTGACCCACTTTTGTGTGATTATAAAAGCGAAAATCTACTTGTAAAATTCATCAGTCTACGACTACCTTTCGTACCGTACACATCTCGCTCACTCTATCGCTTAATATAAAAACTAAAAGATGTCTCTCAAAGTCAAGTGTGCATCTTATGATACCAACACCATTACAACTTTTGAACAACTCGAAGATTTAACCAACGAAATGCGAGTTTTACTTACCGGTGGTTATCACTTAACTGTTGATGTTAGTGCTACTAATACAAGGATGTTCACTAAAACAAAATATTGCGATGATGAAATATTTATTTCTACACAACCTACAACTTCTTCATCGCCAACTGGTCAACATAACATCAAGTTTCCAAAAGTATTACCAATGTTGAATAACTTTTGACAGACAAAACTACAACTAAAGAATCACATGATCAATGTGAGTTAATAAAAAGGATGTGATACTTGTATAAATAATCATTTGCTTCTCAGCTCTCACCACGACAAGACCTATTTAAGAAAATGTTGTACAGAATGATGATTCAACTTGATGGAAAAATCTATGGAAAAAGACTACAACACCGTTGAACAAATGACCCAAGATTTAGATGTATTAACTAAAGAAGGATATCAAGCTAAATTAATTTTAAAATTTCCTGAAGTACATCCATTATCAACAGAAGAACTTGTTGCTATGGCTAAGGCGGAGAGAGAGAAAAAGTCTGAAGAAAACAAAGAGAAACAAACTTCCTAAATTTTAATAATCCTTACACTTGTAAGGTATAATTTTTTAAAACTCCATTTGGATGACCTTGAAATTACCCCCACCACTTTTTCACAGTACATAAAACTCACTATTCAACACTATACACTCTTATTCTTTCACTGGACTCCGCAGCGTCAACATGGAAGAGCAAAAATACAAGTACAAACCTCGTTACTGTTGTGAACAACAGTGTACAGATTTAGGACCAATGATGGTGGATGGGTTAGCTTGTACTAAATGTGAATTCTTCGGATCTTGTTATTGCAAATGCAAAACAAAACAACTACCACCACCGGAATTGCGAACTTTCAAATTTTACAAATCAAGATATTTTCATACATGTTGTCCTCAAAGATGTTTCAAATTTCACCCTCTAGATCTTGCTCATTGTCAACGCACCAATTCTCATCAAGATGATTTTTGTACACATATGATAAAAAGATGTAAATACAGATCAGATTGGTATTCCGATCCTGTAGAACCATCAAATGTGTAATTTCAGTTTTACACTCTTTTTTAAAACTTCATTTGGATGACCTTGAGATTTCCCCCACCACTAGTTCTAATTTTTATATAATATTAAATCATTCCACTTCCAACACTCTAACTAACAACATGGAAAACAAATTTATCAAGTTTGAACATATAATAACTGACAGGGAAGAGATGGAAGAATTGTTTCAAACTTACTTTCTATCATTGACTAATATCCTATAAGATGGTTCAGAATTGTAGTTCAATATTTAAATCCTGGTGAATTGTTTTCTTCATCGAGTGAAGAGGAATGAAACAACTACTTCGGTTCAAATAATTGAATTAAAAGACAAAGAAGAAGAACTAAACATTTTATTCAATCATAAGCTCAAGGTTCCCCATATAAAAGCCCCCTCCCTAGACAGCCCCCCTCCCTAGACGCCTGCTCAAGGTCGCCATTATATAAGCCCCCTCCCTATGTGCCGATCCTCATTCCATCCCCGACTCTTCAACGATGAACAACTCTCCTTTGGCCCGAATGAATTCTAGTTTTGAAATAAACTCTAAAGAAGAGTTACAAGACATTTTTAATATTTTACAAGAACTTGTAGATAATTTTACAACCATCAAAATGAATTTGGAAATAACATACGATTGTCCTATTTGTGATAAAGTTGAAAGTTCGGACGAAGACAGTTTACTAAATCTAACTCCTGCACCATCTGACACTACTGATGGTAATAACGAAGAGCAAAATATTTCCCCCACCACTTCTTTATAATTCTTCGCTCCCCCCACCACTTCTTTATTTAACTAACATTTCTCGCTTTCACTTCTCATTCCGTCTTCGACTTTTGAACTATCAACATCACTTGTTTTAAAATTTCAAACACTAACACAATCATGATGGATATAATGGATGAAGTTCCCTTCATAACTAGAATGGAAGAGGATAAATTGAAATTGGAAATTAAACGATTGGAAATGGAACGGGAAAACCAACTCGAAATGTTACATTTGTTCAAGCTTTTCAAATACATCATCTGGGGACTCTGCGTTTACCTTCTCATCGTCGTTGGTGTTTGCATTTACAACTCTGTAGTTCATCACAAAAGTTCAACTTGTTTAAACTCTGCTGTTGCACATTAATTGTATGTTCACAAATAAAATTCAAAAGTTACTTCAACCTATCCCACTATCACCAACTAGTTCAACTTTGAACTATTTCTGGTGGTAGTTGGATAGGCTTTTTTAAAACTTACTCTGGATGACCTTGACATACTTTCCAAGCCCCAGTTATAACTGTTAAATTTCAGTTTTAAATTAACTCTTAATTCATGCCCAATTCTACTTCAAATTCAGGGCATATGCTCTCGCCATCTGCACCCCAGCATCTGACGCCATCTGCTCGAGCAGCTGCTCGGGCAGATGGCACGACTTCCGGTCCAGAAGTAACCAAAACACACTACTATCAGTATTTTCAAATCTTTGTATGTATTGTTGAGAATCTATGTTGTTCAATGAACAATCATAACATTTGGCGTTTTGTAATCAACTTATTTGCCAAAAGTCAAGATATTAAAGTCGTGTTATAACAGAAACGAGTGCATCTTAATAGACTACAAACTGATTTTCGCACGAAGTCGCTTGTTTATTATAAAAGTTCAAATACAACGTGATTAAGGCTGCGGTCTACCCCAGCCAAAACAACAACAATGCCGAATGCCGCCTCGCGGCCGTAGCGCTAGTCGAGTTTGATGGCTGCAGAGGTTTACGGGGATCGTGTTTCAGAATTAACCGATTAAGATAGAGATTGGCTGTTAACTTTTCTAAAAGTAGAGAAAAGGATCTAGTCGGATATCTTTTTAGAATTTTTTAATAAAATTTCTAATTTCAGCTATTAGAAAATCATCTGTCTAAAATCATCTGTTTTTATCGATTTTTAACTGAAGTTCTCTATTGGTTTTAATGAACTAATTACAAAAGTGTAACAGAGGAAAATTAGTACCGTTATTCTTCTTTAATATGACACCTTATTTATAGCTCTATGTTTCATTTGGCAGAAGATAACACGATTCTAAAAAAACCCTTGCATTTGGGTGCGCGCCAGGGGTAGAAAGGCTCCGGTCTACCCCTGGCGCGCACCCAAATGCAAGGGTTTTTTAGAATCGTGTTATCCTCTGCCCAATGAAGCCTACAGCTATAAATAATTTGTCATATTAAAGAAGAATAACGTTACTAATTTACCTCTGTTACACTTTTGTAATTAGTTCATTAAAACCAATAGAAAACTCCAGTTAAAAATCGATAAAAACGGATGATTTTAGACAGTTATAGCTGAAATTAGAAATTTTATTTTAAAATTCTACAAAGGTAGCCGACTAGATCCTTTTTTCTACTTTAAAAAAAAGTTAACAGGCAATCTCTATCTTAAGCGGTTTGTTTTAAAACACGATCCACGTAAACCTCTGCATTTACAAAACTAAAAAACAGATGATTTTAGACAGTTATTACTGAAATTAGAAATTTTATTTAAAAATTCTAAAAAGATAGCCGACTAGATCTTTTTTTCTACTTTTAGAAAAGGTTAACAGCCAATCTCTAAAAGTCTCTTAATCGGTTAATTCTGAAACACGATCCCTGTAAACTTCTGCAGCCATCAAACTCGCCTAACTCGCCTACGGCCGCGAGGCGGCATTAGGCATTGTTGTTGTTTTGGCTGGGGTAGACCGCAGCCTTAATATAGCACATTATTCTAAAGTTACACCTCACTAATAAAATTTAGTACCATCTGCATTATTGATCGACATAAATGTTTCTAAGACTATGTGTACTTTTTATTTATAAGGTTGTCAACTATTGCAATCTACGTTGCATGATTCCTACCTAAGGTCGAAGCTTTAAAACGACCAAAAGTTTTAATGACCCTGTTATATTTTTTTATCACTCACTGACCCCATCAGACGGTTTAGATGGCATGTGGACAAACTTTTGTTTTATATTTCATAAAAAATCAAAGATTGAATTAAAACTACTTTTAAAAGGTATTCGACAATTAAACCTATAAAAATGAAATCACAAACTCAAAGAAATGAAATGAAAAATCACTCGCACGCATTTATTTCATGCGATAAAGAAAGGAGTGAGAGAATAAAGTCGCTTCAGCGCCGGGACCTGTCACGTGGACCGTAAACTTGTTTATACTCTTTATATTGTTAACTCCCCTCATTGAATAATGTATAGTAGGTGGCATCTCTGCCCCGCGCTCATATAATATTATGTCCCAATCCCTGGCCCCTCAGTTGCTCAGGTGAACTGTAAAACTTTACTGGATCCGTTGAAAGTTTTAAATCACTAAAAAACTTTACAGGTATTACTACTATCGAATGCCTTCTGACGGAAGAAAATGCCAAAAAATCATCCTAGACGAAAATGAAAGCCAAGAGTTTGGAAACTGAGATGGTCGAACTATATGAACCAGATTTTATAAATTTTGAGGGGAAGTAAAATATTAAATTTAATGACTAATCCAACCACATAGACTTATATGTGTCCAACATATTAATTTAAAAGAATTTAAAGAGAAACGTTTATTCATTTGAGTTATTAAAGTAGCTTTTGTGAGTTGAGGGTGTAGATCGTGTTAATAAAAATACTACACATAATACTTTTATAGGCCTACAAATAACAATCTGTATGAAAACAACCCGTAGAGTAAAATCATAAACTGCATAGTGAAAAGAAAACTTATACCATGGAGGCGAACATGAATGGCGCCTTTGTGTTGACGAGAGGCGTCAGGAATAGCATTGGTTGCGAAATACCAGGAAGAAAGGAGAAAGCTACGTTCGTGGACGCAAGGGGTAGCCATAAATTGCGAAGGGTTGCGCAGAGTTTGGCAACACAGGGTGTTGGCCGCGGATGTAAAGACATCCCTCAACACTAAGGGCTTTATAGGCCATCGGTCAAGCGCACAAAACACCCGCGTCTTCTTTATTGTCGTTTGGAAAGTGGGTTCAAGGATTCGCCCGGTCAAGCGTCTGTGCGAAAATTGTTGAATAGACTTCCTAGTCTGTGTGGGGTGGGGGAGGGTTGAGAAGTCAAACTTCAATAATTAAAATAAAATTCACAATCATTTATTAAATTAAAAATACCATATTCCTAGGTATTGTGACATTCTGTGGGGACACTACACGATGATTTTGCACTCGTAAGAACAAAATGTTTTCAAAGAATAACAAACATATAAAAAATTGCGGTTAAAACAATTACTTACTTTTTTTTGGATTTCAAAACACCAACACACCTACAAAAATTCATGAGATCCAAGAACCTGCGTTTTACATATGAATGCGAATAACTATAAGAAAGAATAACTTCTATATAGACTGAACTCTACGGTTAAAATTTTATAGTTTTTCACACATTTCGTATTCCACTTGGTAAAGGTAAACTCTTCATTCTATACACATTTGTTAAATTTCACATTTTTTGGTATTTTTATTATTCCTTTAGTTACTATGGAAATTAATGATTTTACTTCAAAATCTCGTGAAGTTGTTATTATAAAATTATATTTTTTTAAAATTATATTAGAGAAGAATAAAATGAGAGAACTACAAGAAACAAAAAATAAATTGTTATATTCAAAGCCTCGACACCATTAATCAATATACATTTCACATTGACTACTGATTTAACACCTTTGGCGGGAATTTGGTGAGTAATAGTAATAATAAATCACAGTATTTTGAAAATTTATAATATTGTGTAATAATTTTAGCAAATGTTCCAATCAAATTCATCTGAATGCACAGTTTCAAAATATTGGAAAGGATGACTCATACTATTTTATTAGTATGTACGGTAGTTACTATGATGAAATTCTAGCAAACGAATACAACAGAATGATCAATACAAAGGTTCCTTTGAGGACATTCCTTAGAGGATTTTAAATTTAAACTTACTAGCCTTAGCCATATCACACAACACTTTAATCGTCTTTGAATTTAGAGTAATGGGCTACAATACCAACCTTTAAAGGTTAAGTAGCACAAAAGTTATTGTATTTTTAAGGTTTGCAAATTTGATTTTAATGGAAGATTTGATTAGCTGCTACTTCCAAGTCTGTCATCCGTTATTTGAGGTTAAAGGTCTCACACATCGTACTCTGCTGTGTGAGACCTTTAATGTGACGTAGGCCACATCAACCCATGCTTACATTAAGATTCTGGTGGGTCGTCGTCCCCCTGACATGGCAGAAAACTGAAAGTACCTTCGTACAATATAATTTTAAGTGTTAAAATGACGTACCAAGTTTCCATTGCTATCTGTAGACATTCGGGAAATAATAAGCCTATGTAAGTCTTTCTGTAATCTATTTGCTCCTTTAGTCTCCACATGCTATTGAAAAAAACATAAGACTATAGCACACCTATCGTTAATCATTAATTTACAAATGAATTCGCAGTTGCAGATTTTTTGCTTTCTTAAAAATTCTACTGGCTATGTTTCAGAAAGGCGTAGATGATAAGAGAATGAGATTGTTATAAATTTTATAATTAAAAAATGATTAAAACTGTTATAATTCACATTTTAAATAACATAGTTCGATATTCCCTGGGGAAAGTCCAAATAGTAAGGTGCCTACAGCATAGAAAATAAGTGCCTACAGCATAGCGAGCTGCATTAGTCAGATAGGATTATTCCAGTAATATTTCGATTGATTCTATTCTGCTTTTTAATATGCCTTCTATGCTATGGTTCACTTTCAACAGATGGTTTTATTTGTAATGCAAGAAAATAATTTTTATGTTATTTTATATTGAATATGGTAAACGAACTTTGAGGGCTGCCCATGCCCTCAAGAAAATAAATATCTAAGACTAAAAATTTTGCAAAAAATTCGGACCAAGAAGATTCTTTTATACCTCAAATGTAATAACTTATGAAAGGAGAAGCTGTACTAACACAAAAAACTGCTTCACCTATTATAAAAAGAAGGATTTGTAAACTATAAGAATCTTACTTTGAGGAATTGTGTAACATTATTTTTTAACATGAGAAGATTATTTTTAAACGTGATACAAAATAGAAAACATTCAGCTTTTTTACTCGAACTTTAACTGCATAAAATAAAACATGGAACGGGACAAACAATGAAAAGTTCTTGTGAAGTTTGGAAGTTGCTGCGGTAACCCAAACTGACAACTTGCTCGTCCTACTTCTCAACTTTCCAAGCTCATCATAGTTTTAAATTAAACTTGATTATAAATATGAATTGTTTACTCAGGAAAAATAAATTAACCAACTGCAAGGTAAAGCGCACTATTTAACATAAAGCTGAGTGAAATTAAATCATTCAAAGTGTGATCAAACAAATGGAACTTCCTGGAATATTGGTAATTCTCTACGCTGACATTAAATTAGTTCTAACATAGCCTATGTCAGTGATTGAGCATCATCCTTTTACACATTTTAAACTCTAATCGTTGTTACAAGAATTAGACCTTGAAACTCAGATACAGTCAAAATAAGTTACAACATAAATACGAAATGGATTTAAAATTGCATTTTAATTTGTGCCTTCAAAGAATCATTTTGGAAAGAATTAAACTTTGGAGTAAAAGTCCTCTTGGAACTAATAGCCAAAAATTGGTTTTGGTAATGCTTGGAAAAACTATGGTAGGCCTAAGTTTTGATATACGGTTTATTAATGTTAAAAATATATTTTTACTCAATATATTGTAACTTAGCATTCGGAATCCATCGAACTCAGGTGTGCTTTCCACACTTCGTTGGACTTACAAATACAAAAAAATTAAAATACAACCTTTACTATGTTCTCGTAAAAATCGAAACAAATTTCCTACTATTTAGGTCTATGTGGAATAATATTGTGTTGTAAAATGGTATAATTGGCAATAAAGTATTATTTACGGGACGCATTTTACTATGAGCGAGAACATTACGATAGTATAAATTCATTTGGAGAACATGCTGTAATCGTTTTTAGAAAAATACTCCAAGTTTTTACACACATATTTCGCTGGTTCAGAACTTAGGAACGGAAGGGCTAGTTTGATATTGAGTTAAAATAACCCAGACTTGACTCAATAGTGCTGTTTGTTTTCATTTGAATGGTCTAAGTTAAACGAAACTTTTAAACCACAGGCCTAATCACAAATTTTTGCTCTATAATGTGACTTTTTGGCGTACTTTGAAAGAAAATAACGCTAAACTGTCGAAAAGGCTAAATTTAACTTACAAGTATTTGTTGTTACAAGTATATGGCTAGTTTAACGTCCAAGTTTAACGAAGGTAGGTGTTTAAACGTATCAGAGCCAGAGCTTGTATCGGTGGAATTCGAAACTATTAAACTATGTATGTCAAAACTTAGAGTGTTTCCATAAAAATTAACCCTAAATCTCCTCTTTATGTTCACCAAATAAATATACAGTATATGAACTTTCAAACTTGCAAAGTCCTTTTGAATAAACAACCGGTTAAATCACTAGCACTTTGTACTTTTCCCTCCAAGGTTCAATGCTCACCGTGAACCCTGAGTAATCACGTGGCACGCGGTCTACAGTTATGTCACTTACAATATGAATAGCCAAGTATTACCCGGCATTACCATCATAATGGGAGTTGTGCGAGCTCTGCCCACAACGCCGGCGCGCCGCCGCCCAAAACTGAGTTTTGATTTATCTGAGCAAATGAAACACGACAAGTGACTAACTAATGGATTTTTTTTCACATAGATAAATAAGAATCTTTGATACTTCTTCTTATCTTCTTGATCTGTATTCATATTAGTGATTTGTTATGTTTGATATATAAGGAAACGGTACGATTTTTTAATGGACTACACTACTGGGATTTCACACTTTTCTCATTGTGCATTCAAAAATAGATGGTTAATTTAAGTCAATTTTAAAAATATTTTATCATTAATATTGTTACCATTGGGGAGAGCCTCAACTAAACTATGAAGAAAAAAATCAATTTTAGTGCACTTATGAAAAGAATTTAAGCGTCAGCTATTGAATCCTTAATTACATCCTTAATTACATATTGATTGAATCCTTTTAGTACATTTAATTTCGGGGATATGTTACCACAACACAGAAGAAAGACGGCAATTGTTTGATTGAACTGTGAACCTACATCATCCATTAAGTTATTTGAAATCGCTTCTAAAAGTGTATAATCGAATTAGTAAAATCGGGTCATAAAAGGACTTTGGAATACACTGCGTTACGTTTTAGGAGTCACTTTAAAGATTTTAATACTTCACCTTTGAAACAAAAAAATTCTGTGAACCGCAAGAACATAAATGGGAAAGCCTTGGGAAGGGTTCTCAAAAAACAGATTATAGTTCCCATGGGCGAATAATGACAAGAATGTTGAAAATTTGAGTTACGATATAAGTAAGCAATGAGACGTCGGTGTCTGGAGTAATGGGTAATGGCAGTTTACGACTTGTCTATTCCACGGCTCCTGGGCTGCTATATTATTTTTTACTTAATATCAATGTAAATCTTTTATGATTTCAGGCGACATCATCTTACGATACAACAACTTTTTTTGGAGGCAAGAACTTATTTTGTCAACTAGCAACAACCATTTGTTTTTCCAATTAGGCAAGCAAATACAGTTTGATTATATAATAACGAAGGAAAAATCGGGTAAGCAGTAAAATTTCATTTTATATGTTGGCAAAGAAGCAAAGACAATCTATAAATGTTTTATTTGGCAAGATATACAGGGTGTTTGCAAACACTCTTCTGAAACTCTGCGTGGTGATTCCTTGGATTGAAATAAACAAAAAATTTAACAGTAGCCACAGTTTTGTTCTTACACTTAATAATTTTTATTTCCGTAATGGGTATTACGTTCAGATTTGGCATAAACCTTTATCACACCCAATGTTCATTTTCAGGAAAAAATTATCCGATGTGTATTTTCAAAATGGGGGACATTTTAAATATTTAAACTGAAATATCTCATAATCGGTAAATGTTATTAAACTGTATAAAACTAGCAAAAAGCTGAGGAATTAGATTATCTAGCCAATTATACCATGTATGTAACCATGTATGATACCGAGTTTGTAAGGGTATGACAATAAATAACGGAGATGACTATAACCGTCATCCTGTTTCTATGACTATTACCTAACTTTGAATGAATACAAAATCAATGTTTTTTCTACAGGGAAATATTAAAATCGTATTTTCCCAATTCATATAACCAACTCAATCAAGTGCTTGTGGCCAAAACCCCCATGTTCAACAAAAAAATAAAAAAATCATTGGACAGAAAAAAATGTTTGCCCGTAAAACCTGAACTTGTTTTAGAGTAGGCCTATAGAACCAGGGGGACCAAAACGTTATTTTTAAATGACCAAACATAAAAAAAAAACATATTTCACCCGTTGCATAACCTCTTCATGACATGTTCTTTGCACGCTCTTTCTTCACTGGTCATTTACCTCGGCTTTCTACACTTTTTCAAAATCTCACCTGAAATGGGTCAGTGGAGAAAAGGTTGTACCGGGAAACAGAACTTTCAAAACAGTCGGCCATTGGGGCGGGGACCCCCGGCGTGTGGGAACTTCCGCGTCCGGGGCTGTCAATGCGGGCATTGTTTCTGACAAATCCAACACAAAAACCACCAAAGTGAGGACACGGCTAGGCCAACACTGTAACGCACAAAGGGGTTTTATTGGACATTTTTCGGATTTTGGCTCAACCTACATGTGGGAGGTTTGAGTTATGTTACAAAAAATAAAATTCTGTTTCACAAAGTCACAAAGGGTGTTTTCATAAGTACAGTGATTTATAACTGCCAAGAATAGGATAGGCTCATAAAATAACTAATGGTGATGTAATAATTTATTTTCTAAACAGCACTATTCTATAATTTATTTTATAATTATTAATACTCAATGTGGTATTTTAACGTAAATTGAAAGTACTATAGAATGTAGTAACTTTAAACTTACATTTATAGTTCAAATATATTTTTATAATATTAATATTAAATAATATTAATTATTATAATAGCATTATTATTATAATATTAAATAATATTAAATAATGCCTAGTGCAAAAAGGCTTTTTTCTTCTTCTAGACGAAAAGGCCTTTCGCTTTTTTTCGTTCGCTTTGTTCTCTCGCCTTTCAGACTGTTTCAATTTAGACCTGCGGGTTTTGCACTCTAGTGTAGGCCTATATTTGTTAAAACACAGGTTAAATGTATAATACGCGGATTATAAATTATTAAGTTAACAGTTAGTTGTTTTCACAATTATTACTAATGTGTTTTTGTTTTAAATTATTCAAATGCAATTCTAAAAACAATTGTTTTATACTTTTACATGATTTTTATTTATCTAAACATTCATAATCGTCAAAATTAAGGCCAATTAAAAAATTATAAATTTATATCATAAAGTAGTACCAATTAATAATTTTGTACCGTGCTGCCATGCAAAACCACATGTTTATACTGGAACACGTGGTCTGTTTTTTGACAGTGAGTCAGCTGTTTCCATTATTTCTTTGTTTTGATTTTTAACTCCATAGGACCAATGTTGTAAATTTCAATAGAAGATCGTACAGAAATAAGATTTTTCCTGAAATAGAGACCTGTATTTATATTATTTTAATCAAAGAACTATGTTAATTGCAAAGTTTGAAGAAAATAGTTTAAACAAACAAACAAACAAACATACATACATACATCATTAATAAATACATACGTACATCATTAATAAATACATACGTACATGCACATACATACTTACATACAAATATACCTTACTGGTATTAGAATATAGGATATTTTGACTTAGACGTCACTTCCATTAAAGTAAATTAACAAGTCCGTCAAATGTACCATTTATTAAATTATAACTGGAACCGTATTTCATAATAATTGTTTCTACAGTATTCTTATAGAAGTTATTTTGGTAGGCACGCCATGATAGTGAATTAAATTCTGTACTTTGACTACTGTTGTGGACATAAATATGAAGATTCGTTGGGCAAAAGTTGCACAGTAGAAGTAGTAAAATGGTTTTATATTTGTTACAGTACTTATAGGCTACTGTTAAATCTTATACATGTTCTAGTTTGGTCTAAAAAGTTAAATTAAAACAAACATTAAAGTAAAAATAAAATAGTTTGTTCCATAATTCCGTCAATTATTTTTTCTTTCAGATGAAAGATTTTTATCGTAAAAATTATGGAAATCAAATAGATTGAAGAGCTGGAATATTAACAGAAGGTGGCTTGTAGCCAATAGTTTTATACACTCTGGTTATCTTTGCCAACTGTGCACTGGAGTTACAATAACTTATATTGTTGAAATACTCTCCTTCACTTGCAGAATGAAGATAACTGTGATAAAACATTGAGATTTTATACATGTTCTGCGAGTAAGCACAGTTCTTTCCAAAACAATTGCAGTAACAGATTTAGCCATATTCATAATTACGTGATATAGTGTCACTTATTTAAAAGAATGATGGGCGGTTATATTTTGTTGTGCCTAGTGTTTTAGGTATGCAATATTAAGTTAAAGATGATTTTTTCTGTTAAAGCCATATTCTTTTTTTGTATTTTCAAATTCATGACGAAGGATGAAAATTAAAAATTATGTGTTCTACATAATTAACTATTTTTAACGAAACTATTACTTATTTAAACTAAACCTTTAAAAAATAGTTTTAGTTTTCACTTATTTAGTAAAACTATAATCAGCAAATTCAGCTATAATAACTATAATATCAGCTCATTCCAAGCCTTCACAAATTTTTAGATTTCACTCACTGCAATTAAAAAAGAAAATTTCGTTTTAAAATGTCACTCTAATTCAATCACCAAATATCCAAGTTTTCACAAGTAAACGCGGGAACCAACAATTATTTCTAGAACAAAGCATCACTATTTAAGACCAAAAGGAGAAAGTTTCCCTATAGGGTCGTTCGCCTGAGGAAAGTCTTGGATTTTGTCAGTGATTCCTCGGAATGTACTCAGAATGATTCTTCCACTCGGCGATACCGGGGGTCAGCGACGAACAGGTTTTGGAAGAAAGGAAGACCAAATCACCAGAGATTAGCATTGGAAATGTTTAACCTCAGGGCAGCTCCTGGCGGACTCTTATCTTTAGCTGGTTCCTGCATCGGAAGGCTTCTTCGATATGTTGTTTAGATGATAAAAGCCTCGAACCATAGCTATAACAAGCTAATACTTGAGCAAACTTTTTTATGAATATCGATGCCGCAGCTTAAATAAATTATAGTAAACTTTTGGAATATATAATTGAGTACTTCGTCACGACATTTATTTAGGGACCTGGGGTCTAACACCTATATCGGGTGGTGGCTTTACCACAGCTAGAACATCACATGGGAATATCAACCGAGACAGAATCAAATTCATTATCCCAAAACGTCGTAAGTTCTGACGAACTAGTGACGGAAAATGAAGGCAATAATACTGTAAAATATTACATATAATATACTAAAAAAACCTAGTCACGCATATTTGTAGCACATATTTTTCAGCTGCAGTTAAAAATGGGGGCTTTCGCTTAGCTCATTCAATCCGAAATGAGCTCGTTCTCATAGTTTTTTCTCCTCTCATTTGCGTACTGCTTGGTGATCTGCATTTTATTTAATCTGTTGAACTATCTAGAAACCAAGATACATTTTTCTTGACACCCTGTATATGTGACATGACCCTGTAAAAGGTGACATGAATTAAATATATAAAATTTTCATTTAATTTTTGCGCTTGACATGTAACTTTATATTTTTAATTATATTTTAATGGATTTGGAAAATTCAAAAGGTTCTAAAGATGCATTTAATAACTTTTTACATTGTGTCCATTTTGTTTAAATAACAATGAGAGACCTATTTTCAAATAGCTGCGGACCTGTGACTAGTTCTATATAATTAGTCCTGTATAAGACCGACATAATAAAAATAGGACCATCATCAGGTTAGCAAATTTTATAAGTGTCATTAATGGGGGTTTAATCAATAAATAATTTGAATAATGAAAAATAATTTCAAACTAACACACAGTCAGAACATTTAGTATGAAACATGATAAACCGGCCGGCCATAATTAGCCTATATAACATTGTTTTGAATTAAAAAAAAAAAAAAAAAAAAAAAAAAAAAAAAAACTCACATTAGATTGGAATTGATTTATACAACCATCCTGATGAACGAGCACTGTATATATTCTACAGGAATAATTACACCTGATGACTGCAGCATGTAAACTTATTTTATTAGTCAACATTACTGGACCTTAAGTTTCCTTATAGTTTATAATGTACAGTAAATATTTTATTGTCTTAAGGATCTAATTAGCTTAGCGTTAAATATTGAATTCACTTAGGTTTCCGTACAGCAATTATTCTCTTGTCAGAAACCACTCGTGGAAGTGTTATTAAGAAGTGTAGTAGCTGTATAAACACTCCAGTTATCATATACTCGTTAAGCAAACATCAGAAACTAAATTGAAAACCTGACCTACATTAGTTTTTATGAACCATAACACTAACTAAAATATGTTTAAAATATTTTTGTTCTACATTATACAAAATTTTAAGTAGGCCTATTTTGTATTAAGTACCAGAGTAGGCCTATATTAAAATATAGAAGTTTTATGACTTAATTTAAATAGTATTTAAAATCGTCTATCAATTTTGGTTGCGATATGTTATAGCACAGTAAATATTGGGCTATGTAAATTTGAGCAGTAAACTCTAGAAAGGGATAGAGTTCCCTAATAATAAAGGTCCTCTTCATCAATTTATTTATACAGTACGAAATTTGTAGAGTCTAGTTATTTGTGCAACAAGTGCGCAAAGAGCAATTTCGCTGCACTCTGAAGGCACTTTTTGCACGAGTTGCATATTAAATTTTGCTTACGATCCAAATATTTACTATATAAGTATAAATATTTAATAATTATGATACCCATTATTATGAATTTCCTACAATTAGTTAAAATTCATTGGATTTTTCAGGTATGGTAGGAGACTGAACGACACTGTTTTAGCAGCCTCTGTAAGATCGTCAGGGTGAATAAGTCACTTAAATCCCTAAAGTCACTGCCATAGTTGATAACTTTTGTGTCCTTACACACAGTCTCACCTTAAAGATGGTTTGTGAGTTATGTTTATGTCGATTACTTCGCAAACGACGGCAATGACAATAGGTCAGATTTTTATATCCAGTGTTGCCAACTTAATTCCTGATTAAACAACGTGTCGATGTTATGAAGTTTAAACACTAGGGTCCGCGAAGTAAAATGAATACGGCAATCACCTGTTTTGCGGCGCGTATCGAGTGCGTTAACAACTGCTTTCTCGGACGTACATAGGAAAAGATATTTATTACTGCACATGATTTTCCTAAATTTCAATTTTCCACTTTGCCTTTGGTATTTTGTGATAATTGTACTTTGTACTAGTTTTGTGATATTTTGTCTATTAATAATGACATAATTTAGCATATAATCGAGGCATCTATTTAAAATGATTAAATTTAATTTCTTAATCTTCTAAAGATAGAAAATTTGACACACAGATATATTATGATAACTTTTTTTCGACAAAGTTTTAGTAACATTTACAATCAAACCTCCTAATATATTCCAATCACATTACACTACCAACATACTTCCGCTTATGAATACATTAACCTAGTTTGCCTTACAACAATGAATATGTCAGTTTTCAATCACATCAATTTCAGTATGTTACACATTTTCAAATCAACTAATTTTAAGCAAAGCAGCTTAAATTTTAGTTTATCGTCCGAAAACTTCAGTATGGCCCCACGATGGTTTGCGGATGTTCCTTTAAATTCTATGGAATGCAGTTTACACATATCACAACTAGAATTTGACACATGTTTTATAACAATTCTCTTTTAATTAAAAAGTGTCTAAAGCGTTGACTTAAGCTTCAATGTGTACACTATTATGAGGAATATGTTATTTCTACCTGTTATAAGCCAAACTGACTTGAATGTTATGAAGCCCAAATAATTGAACACTGAATAACATTTTAACAACATGGAATGCTTTTGCTAAATCTGGAAGTCTCTAAAAAGGGTTATATTCCTCAGCGTTGGCTTTAATTTAATTTATATCTTTGACTTGCGCCAATGCATACTTCAGGAACTTTTCAACCTCTCTTGGCATAAAATAATCACGCAATACTTTAATTAATTAATACAATTATACAAGAGTCTCTATACTTTGATATTGAGACACGGACGTAATTTTGAATGAATTCAAAGGTGAACATGAATGTTTATAATAGGGAGGGAGATGGATCGGAATAATTGAAGGTTTGTTGCTAGAAAAGGACCTCCGATTCGTTTGTTAGGAACCTAAAGTTTAGGCAACTGAACAAAGGCTTTTTACAATCAAACAAACATAATATTTTAGAAGTATAAAACTAAGGGTGATATTGTTTCATATAACTTGAATTATTATCCAACCTCCGCACAGCAGGTAACCAGGGACCTCAAGCACGGCCATCTCTAGTACACTCTGTACTAGCATAGAAAAACTAACCAGGTAACTGGTTAGTTTTCCTATGGTAGGCCTACTAGAGATGGCCGTGCCTCAAGTCATTTCCCAGTCACTCCACCGCTTCACCACATTTCCCCTGTCGGAACACATAACCCATTCATCGACACCTGTCACGGACGTGGGAACCGTCAGCCCACCCTGGGAGTGGAGTCCAAACAGAGCCATAAACTGTGGGTGACAAACCAGATGAGTGCTGTGAGGAGTAACGGGCAGGACAATGCCGCTGTCTCCTGGAAGACTCCCTGAGAGTTACTATGATTTACCACCCAATGATCGGTCCTTCCACCCTTCCGTTAACGGTGCACGTTCCCCGGTAACGGGACCTGTTTCTCTTTCGGTGTAAATCTTGCGGGTGTAAACAAAGGGTATCTGGGTTAACGGGCCACTTTCAACCCTTCCAGCCCGCTGGGTTTGAATGAGTTCATTCTTGGACCCTTCCTTCCTCCCGGTTTAGTTGTGATTTATGCTTTTTGTTTCTAGTGAAATGCAGAGGTGCTTTATTTCGGGTGCATTTTAATTGTTTAAACTCTTTAATTAATTATAAACAATAAATAACCATAATTGTTGTGGGGGTTGAAATACAACACTAGAATAAAATCTAGACATTCAATTTGTTAATTTTTTTCAAAGGGTAAAAATTGACTACGAAACAAGTTTACAACTTTCTCTTCCAATTCCATGGGATTTGTATTATTTTAATAATATTGTAGTAATTCTCTAAAACTAAATTTATTGGATATTTTTAAACATCATATTATTTATATTGTAACGTGTCTAAAATACAGTATTTATATTTGTAAGATCTGTAAATTACATTTCAAACATAAAGTAATCGATAAAAAGAGTATCCACCTTTTTGGATGGTTTTTAGTTTGCCGTAACTAATCCTACTAAACTAAGATTAATCGTTAAATATAAAAGGTTTGTTTTTAATTTTAAGGAAAAAGCTTGTTGTAAATAATAACATTCTTTTATGTTTTATTTTAAGATATTTTAAACATAAAAGAATGTTATTATTCTTATATATATATATATATATATATATATATATATATATATTATATTATATATATATATAATATAATATATATATATATATATATATGAAACTAAATACATTTAGTTTCATAGAATTATTAAAACAAAACGAAAGTTGAAAAAGTTTAAAAAGTCTTCAAAATACAAATTAAAATGTAGTGTAAAATATATACTTAAAATGGACAGAATTCACTATGAAAAATACTTTATGAAAACCCGTTTGTTAGACATTTCCCACTACTAAAGCCACTTCGACTAAACATGGATTCCTGGGAACAAAGCGGAACAAACGCAGTGTTGTGAAATAATGAAACGTCCATCGGTCAAATGATTCCAAATAAATGTTTTTAAACATCCAAAAGACGGATTGTTCACTGATGATCGTTTGTTGAATCAGTTTGAATGTTCATCCAATTGTCACGCTGACCTGATTTATTTCGATATAGTATTCCCGGTATTGGCATGTCTGGTTTACACTGCACGCAAGCGTTTCCACTGTTTCCGTACGTCATTCTATGGTAGGTAACAGTAAATTAATAATGCAACAAAACATATTCTATTGTTTTCATTCTTAACTCTTGGGATTGAACTTTTCAAATGAGACAACACTGATTCTACAAACAACAGTTTACAGAAAAAAGTTTTACAGTCCACATCTTAATCAAATAAACTTATGAAATATTCCAGAAATTCAGTTACTTGCACTTTATACAGCATAAATAAACTCAGGATTAAAGAATGCTCCCTCTCTAATCAGAATTTATTCTGTTTATATTTATTACTCCCTCTTTTAATAATTTTCAAGTTTTTTGTTGTTATTTGAACTGTAGAACGTTTTTTAAAACTTGATCCGTCGTGGGAGGATCCAGCAATAACAGTGGTGGAAAGTGTTTTTTTTTTAGCCTTAGCACTCCACTGGATAAAGTTTTTTTTGTTTTTTCATTGTTTTTTATTATTATTTCATTGTTGTATACCAGCTGGTAATTTCAGATGACAACATATTGTGTATAAGTCTAACAATATGATTGGCAGTTGCTATTTAATCAGTTTATTTTAGAACTTATTTTTTAACAAGGCATTAAAGGTTTGGTTTGAAAACATAACAGCTGACTAGTAGTTACTAAAGTACATTATCTTATCTTATACTCTAAAACAAGCTTCGTTTGTCCGGGCAAAGTTTTTTTTCGCTCCAAGGATTTTTGATTTTTTGATTGAATAGGGGGGTTTTGGCCACCAGAAATCGATTGGAGCTGGTCCCATAGCTGGGAAAAATCCGGTTTTCGCGCTAGAGCCCTTCAAAGTTTCCATGTTACCCTTATGGAGATTTCATTAATTGAATAAAAATCAGCTGATAACTTTAGGTATAAACCAATGTGTTACATCTTTAACCTGTAGTTTAAGAAAGTTTTACCAAAGTGCAGCACCCTTCGGCTTGGCGAGTGAGCGGAGCGAACGAGCTTTGTGTGAGAACGAAAGTAATAATTTTACCGAGCTTAAGCTCGGTCCCCCTGGTACTCTTATACTCTAAAACAAGATCTGTTTGTATGGGCAAAGTTTTTTTTACTACAAGAATTTTAGATTTTTTGGTTGAATATGGGGGTTTTGGCCACTAGAAATCGTTTGGAGCTGGTCCCATGTCTCATGTGGAAAAAATCCCGTTTTCGTCCTAGAGCCCTTCAAAGTTCCCATGTTATCCTTATGGAGATTTTTAAATCAAGCAAAAATCAGCTGATAACTAGATATATAAACCAATGTGTTACATCTTTAACCTGTAGTTTAGGAAATTATACCAAAGTGCAGCAACCTTCAGTCTGACGAGTGAGCGAAGCGAACGAGCTCGTCTTAAAAAGGAAGAGGACGAGTGAGCGAAGCGAACGAGCTTTGTGTGAGAACGAAAGTAATAACTTTACCGAGCTTAAGCTCGGTCCCCCTGGTACTGAGTTATTAAACACGTTATGTACGCGAACATGTTTGTCATAATTTAAATTTTTTTGTTTAAATCTCTCCCCCAAACCAAAATTCTCGAGAAGGAGTAAAAAACGACCTATATTTTACATTTTTTCGAACTCACGTGACAATTTTTTCTACCGGATGTGCAGCAGCATTGATGTGTCAATAATCAAGTGTAGGCTAATCGGCTGTAGTGGCGGCGACTCACCCCGACCACCTCTTCTCTAGCTGGCCAACAAATCATCTCCCAAAACCTTCTGAACCCAGAAGTTTACAATGTATAAGGCAGAAAATTGAAAATTATATTCTTTTCGAGTATGTAAAACATTAAAGTCACCTTTATAGAAATTTAAACCAATAAAAAACTTCTGAAGATAAACTACGACAAATCCACCCCCTCCTCTACTGCAATTTGGAATCTGTCAAGCATTCCACCACAATTTTTCCTATGTCTGTCCGAGAAAGCAGGTGTTTACGCACTCGATACGCGTCACAAAACAGGTGATTGCCGTATTCGGTTTACTTTGCGCACGCTAGATTTACTTTGCGCACTCCAGTGTTCCAACTACAGAACAAAAAAAAAAAATAGTAAAACAGTATGCACTAGCCTGCAGGGTAACGTTGTATTAGCGGGACTTAAGTTGGCAACACTGGATTTAAACATCTGGCTTATTGTTGTCATTGTCGGTGTTTTTGTTAAGTGTTTCGATAAACATAACCTATAGACAAGCGTAACGTCAGACTGTTAAGTGTTCTAAGTGGTTAAGCGGTTAAGTTTTCTGCTATTTGTTGTTAAAATGAGCGATTGTTGTTAAAATGAGCGATAATATTGACTTAAGTTAATCAAATGAAGTATTTACCCCTGATGAGTTGGTTGAGACTGCTTAAACAATCTCGTTAAATCTTTTGCCGGAAAAATCGAAGGAGAAGTATGAAAGAAGGTATGAACTATTCACTGATTGGTGCAATACCAAAACGTAAAAAAACCATCGGAAAATGTTATGTTAGCATACTTTGCTGAACAATCAAAGGTAATGAAATTTCCCTCCCTTTGGAGCATATTTTCAATGTTAAAATCCACAATTCAAATCAAACATGACATTAACATTGGTAGCTACAAGAAACTAATAGCTTTTTTGAAAAAAAAAACAGATTGTATGCTATAAACCTAAAAAGTCTAAGACTTTGACGAAAGAAGAAGTAGAAACCTTCCTAAAAACTGCTCATGATGACACTTACCTTATGAAAAAAGTAGTACTCATTGTTGGATTGGCTGGAGCCTGCAGAAGAGACGAACTTCCAAAAATGACTATAGATGACATAGATTATAAAGGCTCAATACTCATTGTTAGGATACCAGACTCGAAAACAAACAAAAGTCGAGTCTTCACTATAACTGATAACGATGGACACGAGATCAATTACTTGGAAATCTACAGGAAGTACTTGAAGAAAAG
This sequence comes from Neoaliturus tenellus, assembly GCA_030545055.2. Taxonomy (NCBI): domain Eukaryota; kingdom Metazoa; phylum Arthropoda; class Insecta; order Hemiptera; family Cicadellidae; genus Neoaliturus; species Neoaliturus tenellus. Next base: position 430 of record JAQYXR010001753.1, on the reverse strand, counting down.
ACCAAAAGACTTATCTACTCGACGATTGTTTTTAACCTACATTAAAGGCGTATGTACAAAACAACCTGCAGGTGTCAACACCATAGCTAAAGTCCCGTCCACAGTAGCTACGTTTTTGAACCTACCTAATCCCGAAATGTATACTGGACACTGTTTTAGACGCACTTCAGCTACCCTCTTAGTCGAAGCTGGGGGGAATATGATGCAGTTGAAACGTCATGGTGGCTGGAAAAGCTCAACGGTTGCTGAAGGATACATCGACGATTCTATTAGTGAAAAAGTGACAACCGGACAGTTAATTTTAGGACAGTCTAAGCCACCGTCAGAAACATCTTGTAACCAGCAAGGACCAGTCAACAAAGTATACGAATCACGTCAGTACGAAGAGCATACTGAAATGTCTCCTTTATCAGGGTTCATCATAAGAAAC
>JAQYXR010001752.1:0-25823 GCA_030545055.2 Neoaliturus tenellus | reverse complement strand
GAATAAACCAGCGTTGCCATGTCAAATAGGCACTAATTGACATCTAATCACTAAATATTATTTTTTCAGTTACTCTGGTATTACTGATAAGAACATTTCGTAGAATTGTTTACAAAAAAGGTGAAACTTCAAGCTGTGCCACAAATACTTCACCGTTGATTACAGGAGTGATAAGTTCACATTTAGCTTGCGAATGTTTTGTTACTGGGAAAAAGAGAATATCATTAATTTTCGCTCAATGGCCCTTGACCAAATGTATATATCAAACCTCCAACGGTTGAGAGGCTTTGTCGCTGTTTAAATAAATTGTTACCTCGTGAAAAACACTTAATGATATTGTAAACAATTCGAGTTAAATTTAAAATGATTGCACACAAATATTGTCTTCTTCGGTCAGATAATTTTGGAAATTAATTCTTATAAAATTATTGATAAACATCATAATTTAAAAAATATTGTTATAAGTTAATTTTTCATGATTAAAATAGTTAATTGTAAGATAATGTAAATCAAGAAGTTTTTTCTTACACAATGCTTACTAAAACTAGCCTGTCGTGAAATAAACAAAATACTACAAATGAATAACTTACAATCCCCTTAAACTAACCGTAATTTATAGTACAGATCAGTTTTATGGCTATTGACATAGTTTGTATTTTAGTAAGAAATAATTTTCGCCAGCCAAATAACGTATTATTATTTTTGTTAGTTTTCAAATATTTTATTTAAATTAAAAAGGCGAAATTTCAACTGATTATTCAGGAGAAATTGAACTAAAAATATCGAGTAACAATAGATATACAAAACTTAATATGAATGTTTAGACGAATGACAGAATACGAATGTTAATTTAATATGAATGTTTACATTTATCAGGGCTTCATGGCTCTTAAATAAACTTTTTTTCGAATAATTGACCTTGCGATGATCTTTTATCAAACGTCCAAATATTTAATAACGTCAACTGAGGGATATTCTGAATAAAATGCCCAATACATTATGTAATGTGAACTACATCTGTTCATTCATCTGTTTTATTTTGTCTTTAATCTTATCCATTTTTTATTCCAAATTAGATTTGTTTTGTAATAACAATGTATAAAGTAAATTTGATATGAAAATATATTTAAAATTGTGAATATTTAATGGGATTTAGTTTTTATATTTTTATTTTAAGCTATCTGTATTGAAACCAAAATAAAACATACTTTGATTTTTTATAAATACCATAGGGCTAGATATTTTTTTAATGTTTAAAGCAAATACTATCAAAGGCTTTACACAAGGGTTAATACTAATGATGTGAGATAAAATAATAAGGCTAACAGCCAGAATACTATTAACTTATGTCACGTATGATTTTGACCGTATAAAACCAGGATCTATTCTGTTTTTATTATAATATCAAATATAAATTATCAATTACTAAACCTCAATTGGGGGCTACTCGCAAGTGAGAGGAGTTAACAAATAAATACCAGATATATCAATAAAACAATGAATATTTTATTTTATTGTAGAGAAAACAGAATCTCATCAATTACAAGGTTTAGTCGGATGAAACTCAAATCAAGTGAAAAGAATGTAGAGCTGATAATTTATAGTTTATAAATGATTGTATCCATGTAAAATGTGCTATTGGGCTTATGGCCAAAGTTATCTAATAAAGTATAATCGGCCTTACCTGGCCCAGCCGTCGCTGGTCTCCAGTGTAGGAGTGAAGCTCTCTGGCCCAAGGGATGGCTCCATGAACTAGGTCAGGAAACCATGCCTCCAGCAGTTGTTTCCCAATCAAACTGCTGATTGTCAGCATATAGCACGTAAACTGCTAACAATCAGCAATACTTCTAGGCTACAACTGTTGTGAAATATTAAAAGTTTTCCCCTCTTGATTTGAGAACCAAGATTTTTATATTTTATATAATTTAAAGAATTAGTTGAATAAGGTAGTTGAAGATATGCAATTATATAATTTAATGAATTAGTTAAATAAGTTAATTGAAGATATGTAGTGACTTATCGTCACACTTATCTAAGCAGACAATAATTTTTACTAAAAAAATGTTAAGTGCTCACTCCTCTCTAACCTTCGTTAATTGTATCATGTATCATTAGACTTTGTTTCTAGCTTTAATGCCATAGAATAGCCATTTGCTACTTAGTATATTTAATTCGTGTTAATTAAACTGTTATTGCAATCCTAACTGTCCTCTATAATTTTTCTTCATATTTATATTCATTCCTTCTAAAAGTCTAACCTTAGAAGACTCATGTTATAACGGTTAGATATTCAGCCAAATCTAATTTAACAAGTTTGCCTATCCGTTAATAAATGGGAGCCTTGAGGAGTTCGCTTTTGGGAATTCGTACGCTAAATAACTGAGTTTAGACCGAATTTGACTTCACGGTGATTTACTTGACGCGATCATCCATTCAAAGTTAACACGGATTTGCATATGTCGCTGTTGCAATCTTGATAAACTGTCGCACAATGGAAATTAAAGCTTTTCACTGGGGTTAATACTGATGATTTAAGATAAAATATTAATATTTATTTTAAAATGGCCATTTTTAAACAGTTTGAAATCCTTGGAGATCGTTATAGGTGTAAGGGAGATGATAGAATGCATCTAAAAAAGAACTAATAATGTACAGGTTGCATAGTATTTTTTTCTATTTATTGTTATGCTTTTACTGCGGGCCTTCATAAAAAGTTTGTGGAAAGGATATCGCCTCTCTAAAGGGAAAGACGTGATTCAAAATATAGATTTCCATATGATAAATGTAATAAGTTTTGGTGAATACAATTGATTAAACATAAATAGTATTGTTTTGGTATTTCCTAAAAATCAACATTTATTTGTTTATACTATGGAAAGAAGCCGACGTATGACAGTTGAAACTATTTTGATGTATAGGCCTACATTTTGTATGGACACCAGGACTGCTTTACATAGGCCTATATTACATACCTCGTATCGGTCGCAGTCCACTCTCATTCCACTTTTTGGATGACCCGGGTTTCGTTTACACTGGTTTTATTTACGATGGAAACAAAGTATGTAATATTTTGATGTAATAATAGTTAGTAAATTTTATTACATTATTAACTAATGTAATAATAGTTAGTATGTAATAATAGTTAGGACGCTATTAATTTTAAATAAAATATCCTATTAAAAACACAATAACGTGAACCACGGCATCGGTTTGAATCTGAAAAGTATATATATATATATATATATATATATATATATATATATATATATTTATATATATTTATATTTCACACTCTATTAACATAGATACCCTTTGCCTCATCCGTTAACTTATTTTTTAAATGATATTTAAATCCACTTCATTAGTTAAGAGGGGGCCAAAGGGTCAGTTGCAGTGAACGTTGCTGAAACTACCTGAATACGTTTCACATTGTTTACAACCATTCTGAAGGCGAAAAACAATATCTAGTATTCTGTGTAAAACACTGTGTAAAAAGAAACGCATCTGCACTTCAGCACGAGTGAGACCCAAGACTCAGGTAGATGATGGTAAGGAAGGAGATTTGGCTGCGGAAAGTAGGATTTACTCAATACTAACTATTCATTCGTTAATAGCCTGCGTGCCCAGCAGTTTCAGCGGCTGCCTACAGAAGGCTGTCAGTATCGGGGTTCTCGCGGGTTAAAAATTCAACGTGCAGTGTTTCACCTGCTAAAAATTTCCGAGTTTATTTTAACTCCGATAAAAGCGGGAGTAATTTGAAATGAAAGACAAAAACTAGGGTTATTTAGCGATGTTTTTTATTTTTTCATATTTTGAGTTTATATCAAGTTATAATGGATGACAGTTGATCCAACTTTGATTCGTTATAGCTAGACTTGATATGGATTCAAAATATGGAAAAAATATGGTCAAAAGCCCAAGTTTTTATCTTTCATTTAAAACCTCTTCCACTTTTATCGAACTTAAAATAAACTCGAAAAATTGGAGCAGGTGAAGCACTGCATGATGTTTTGAGAGGCCCACCCTAGATGTTTTGAGGCCTTTAGCCCACTCTCAAATCAGCTACATTATTTGAGGAACTGGCCAATTTAAAAATAATAATTGGTCCATTGAACTAAATCTTGTTGAAAAAATCAACCGTAATAATTTTTTACACAATTGGAGAGCATAAAATTTTTCCATTGCCTTTCATATTTTTATGTTAACGGTCAAGTACAGTTTTCAAAAGATTCCTCACATTAAGACGACTCTTACACTCACTGCACCTGTCCTAAGTGACCTGTAATTATCGAAAAATATCGAGTAACTTACACCTCAGTCTAAACTGATACCATTCATCTGTAAAATGTACACTATTAAAATAAATTTATGAAATAATTAATTGCTAAATGCTTAAACCGTGTATTTAATAGCAGACCTAATAATGTATAAATATAAATTATTATGCGGAAGGTCCACACGGACGGCGAAGTGGACAAACAAATAATGCATCAATCATTTCGACCTGTAATTGAAATTAAATAGTGGATGGAGCATTATGTCCCCAATGATTGAAATACGCGGGTGGATGGATCCGCAATTGAGAAATTTATTAAATTTAATCATAAACCCGTTGTATTTGGGCCATCATATATTTAGCCCAATTGGATGAAGCCTCGAGTGGAGGTTGATGGTGGGAGAAAAGATTTTCTTCATAAATAGTTTATAAAGGGTACAAATTATGCTATTAAAAATATTTTACGGAGAAACGAAATTCTCAGAATGGCAAGCAAAATTTGGCCAAAGTAATGTCTGAAATAGACTGATATCTTCTATCTGTCTCTATATATTGATATGCACCACGATTCCTTTCATAATTTGTTTCTCAGTTTGTGTGCATCATAGTAGAAATCAGTGCATACCTTTAGGAAGATAGCGTATTTAGATGAGGTAGGTAGGCATTTCCTATAGCTGAGCAGAATCCCATTATAATGAACGGCCCCCAAAGCTACGCACTACAGGCTTTCAAAGTTCCGTTCCGATGTTAATCTTATGGAGAAAGAGCAATGGTAAATTATTAGACAGCTGTTGTAAAAAAAAATGCTAACAAATCAGAAATAACAGATGTTTAAAGTATATTTTTAAAACTAATTTGGTGCGCAGATCAACTTACATTTTGTTCTAATTTCAAACAGTGGGTGATCACTGGTTAAAATAAATTGACACCTTTAAAATAATAACCTAAAATAATTACTCGACAAACACTTGAACCATGTATTTAATAGCGGACCGTATTATTTATAAATTAAAGTTATTATAAAGGCCATTTCACACCGCCTACCGCTACCGGCTACCGCTACCGCTGGTCGAACTTTGGAAAGATCGCTCACCGTGTTATCATATGGGACAGTTCATACCGGACTACCGCACGCCCGCGGTAGTGGCGGTAGTACCGCCACTACCGCTCCTCGAGCGATTTTCTACCGCTACCGGCGCGGTAGTTTTGGCTCGCGCATGCGCAGAACGTTAAACCAGGGTGGTCTGCAACCCTGTAGTCGATGAAACTCCCGCGGTAGTTTTGGTGTGAAATGGCTCACGGAAACGTCCGCGACCGAGGCGGTAGCGGTAGCCGGTAGCGGTAGCCAACTATTTAACTGTATATGTTAGCCACCAGTCTAATCTTGTAATTGATAACAATACTGGGTTTTATTTACCGTCATTGAATTTGATTTATCATTTACCCTTAAAAAATGTTTTTCTTTGCTTGTTATGCAGAACGCAGCTGTTTCAAATTTAATGAAGAAATCTTATACAACAACACAGCACTGTTTCTACAGGCAAAATGTTTTCCGTCTTAGGAACTTTTGTTTCTATATGGGGTTTTCGACCATAAGGAATCGATTATAGCTGGCCTCATGATTGGTGAAATTCCGTCCGACAGCCCTTTTAGGGCGTTATTACACCGGTAATACCGGCCTTATGGACATTTTTGTAGCTACTAAATTGAACCAAAGTCAGTTGATGACTGTATAAAGAGTATTATATGTTCAACTTCAACATTCGACCATTGAACAGACTCACAGGTTAGTAGATATGATAAAACACGTTTGAATCAAAAAGGTTCCGTTCTACGGCTTTTTTGGATGTATAACAAACATTCCATAAAGTGTGGCATATTGGTCTCATTTTCAAAATTATATATTTCATACCTCATACATATTACAATTTGTTCAAATCCTACTTGAGTGAAAGATTCTTCCAAATTAAGTTTGAAGATGTCTTAATTGGACTCAAACCGATCCACTCTGGGGTTAATCGAGGAAGTGTACTTGGACTCATATCCCTACAAACCCAAATGTTGAAGTCGCCATATTCGCGGATGATACTGTTTTATTTTCAATGTATGACTCGACTCAAATAGCCTCTGATCACTTGCAGAATTTTCGAAATGATTTACAGTTTTGGTTACCAAAGTGGGGGATTAAGGTAAATGAAACTAAATCCGCACACATTACATTCTCTCTTAGGAAAGGGTTGCCTTGAATAACATTTTATTAACTGAAGTGGACCGTGTAAAATATTTGGGTCTACACTTGAATAAAAAATTAACCAGGAAAAATCATATTTTGAGTATGAGGCAACAAATTGAATTGTGCTTTACAAAGCTATTATCAAACCTATTTGGATTACGAAAAACTTTTGGGGACTGCTAGCAAATCAAACATTAACATTATACAACGATTTCAATCTAAAACTTTAATAAAATTACTCTGTGCTCCATGGTACGTTTCAAACAAAATTATACACGACGGCCTGAAAATGCCAACTGTTGAAGAACAGATCACAAGATTCAATGAAAAATACCAAATGAAGTTTGAAAGCCATCCAAACAATCTTGCTGTTAACTTATTTGACAATAGTGACACTATTTACCGACTAAAATGGTGTGGTAAAGTGTTGCATCTGCCATACAGGTTTGGCTAATATCCAGTAAATAAGCAATAAGATTTGTCACTGGACAAATTCTTGCTCTTGTGAATGTTTTCTTCATAATTTTTACTTATTGTTCTATGCATTTTGAACAGATTATAAAATGAAGTTTGCAAAAAAATGATCAATTCATTAAATTTAAAACAGATTACAGCAACCTGTGGTCTGGCAAGTAAGAGCGACTTGAGACCGGAGTGGAGCGACTTGCCATCACATCACTTGTCTCGCAAGTCTTGCAAGTTCACCGTCACCGAGGGAACTCTCGTACCCAGTACTAAGTAAACAAAGCAGGAAAGTGATAAATGACATGTCTAATTTACTAGTACCTAAAATCAAATAATTCATTCTCTATCTCGTATATCTTATACAGTCAATGTATATTAACCAAACCTAATTTATTTATATGTTCTAAAGTATTTAAGTTATTGTTAAAAGTATATTTAGAACTGTGAACCCTTAACTGTAATGTACTTTTTAGTATCTAATATTTTTAAATTATAAAAGAAAGAACACATTTTCCAAGTAAATTATAAAGTACTATAAAGCAAATATTTCAACCACGTTGTTCATATTCATTACCCTAACTTGAAAGCGTATCTTTAATTTGTTTTGCCTATAATCCCCATTAAATATGAATCTTTTCCATATTTTATTTATATTCTTCTTAAATACATAATTCAGAAATATCTTTTACTAAAGCTGTCATTTCATTTTACTATCGATTGCAATTTAGTTTTCCCCCTTTTCATACTCGTTGAAATACAGGGTGGTTATAAATTATTGGACACATTTTAAAATTCAATAAATAAATAAACAATAAACGTATAAACATGGGAATTATTTTATTAAATAGCAAATTAAAAACAGCTCTATATAATAACTTCAAGAAATAATTATACAAATTTTAGTGTAAAAAGTTGTTATAACAAACTTGTAAAATGGCCAAATTTTCTTTTCCTTCACGTTAGCGATACATTGCACCCTTCAACTCTTTTCTAGTTTTCAGTTAAGACAAGGATATAATGTGAGCAAGTAAAGTTTTCAGTACATTGAGGTAATACAGTATTTAAGAGAAGTTAGAGAGGTTATTGGAGGCTTAGTTCCAGCAATGCTCAGTAAAAAAACATGTCCTGAGGTTGAATTCAGACTACAAACTTAGCGTGCAAATCATAAAGATCACGTAAAACCTTTTGGTTTATTTCTAAAAGAAATGTTAAAAATTAAAGTTTTTTGTAATGTGATAAAAACTGTTTTAATATGCTGTTTAAAAAACAATTCCCATGTTTCTAAGTTGCTTGGTTATCTATTTCCTGTATAAATGTAAAATTAATTAAAAATTCAATGCTGCTAGTAAAATTAATCTTATAATGTGTCCAATAATTTATAACTACCCTGTATACTAGCACTTGTAGCGCTAATTTATCTCTATCGATGTTCTGTATGCATTGAATTTCATCAAATATTTGATTCATTTAATAATTACCTTCACACTACTTACATCAAATTAATTTTTTTTTCAAGTACCTATTTAAAAACAAAAATTATTTCCGCAATACACAAATCATATTATAACAAGCTTTTTTTGGATATATTTAAATATAAAAGCCATACAAATTTAAATATCTTTTGATACTCAGTTACAAAGCGCCCAGGATGAAAATAGTTTAACGAAGTTTTATCATACAATCCGTATTCAACTTTACTTCCCAGCTTTATTGAGTAAAGATGAAAAACAACGAATTTGGCTTCAAAAAGGGCAAATGAAAAATATGTATTCCGTTCACTCTTATCCAATTCCTAGTGTACCTGCTTAATACATAAAACGTTGGTAATCTCAAAAATGAAGAAGGAATTAAAAATGAAATCCATAGTAAATATATTTGGACAAAGTCAAATTCATCTGTATATTTACAAAGATTTCTATTGTCCTGTGCTTTTCATCTGCTTAAACTTCTTTTACACTTGACTAAGGATATTTACAGAACTAAGAGGACGATCGTTGGTAACAAATATTAGAACGAGAACTGATTCAACAAAGATCAAATTAAATCAAATCAAATTTATTCGGCAATAACATACAAAACATTATGAAGCACTGATACCAAACTAGTCCCGCGTGAACTTTAAAGGCTTGTACATGACGACGAGTCCTTCTCATACATAACAATATCGTGCATATTTAATTATATCCAAATTAATACTAGTTATAATAAATTAAATAAACTATATGAATTTCTAAAAAGAGACATAATAAAAGAATAAAAAAATCAAGAGACGTAATAGAAAAGGCATAAAAACTTAGAAATTATATACGAATACATATTAAGGAACACTTTAAAGTTGCGGTAAACAAAAATCAAATATATAGTAAGTTTTATAATCAATTGTATCTCAATATTTTATACCCACAAAGGTTGACTTAATATACTTAAGCCTTTGCAGAAATTTATAAAATTAAACTAACAGACAGATGGAAACAGATTAGTTAGTATATTTTACCATTACAATGAAACATAAAATAAAAAGGTAGATAAAAGGTAACTTTTTTAACATGGTAAACAATACAAGTTATATTAAAAGAAAGAAAAGTAAAAAATATCCTTATTGTTAAAAACTATGAAAAAATTACACCTGTTATTCAAAACTAATGGTTTTTTCTACCAGTTGAAAATTGAAGCGATAAATGTGTTTAAATGAATACTACAGTTGTTAGTTATGTATTGAAGAAAAAATGTATTGCTTACGTATCATACCTATTTATTATAGTGGAATATTCAGTGGTCTATAAAATTAATTTAAGTGAACACATGATAAATAGTTATTCAATTGAATTAGTTATTCAATAACTAAAGATCTTTTAATTAAGGGCAGCTTTAGAAAGACATCTTTTTGCGATGTACTAATAGTACGAATACGTAGAAAAAATTTCGCTTTAGCAGCGATAGCATAGAAATCTTAAAATAATTAATCATGGAATTTTTACTTTTGGTTGATTACGAATTGAGCGCGCTAAAACATAAAATGCTGTGCTATATTCAGTATCACTAATCTAGTACAAAGAACAGGGTTGTCTATCTCCTTACAAATTTCTGCAAGATCACAAAAACTCTTTCATTTATTGGCTGTACTTCGTCTCTCGTGAAGGTGTCCCACACATCTCAATCGTAGTTGGCCGTCCTTCCAGTTGCAAAATTACTTACATAGTTTTGAGAAATTTAGTGTCTATTAGCTGTCTCGGACGTAGCCATCCCGTGCCCTTTTTTGCACATACTTATCATTACGAGTTTGAGGTACGTAAAATTTAAAGATGTAAAATGTTGTTTGTAAGAATAATATATTTAATTAAGATAACCTTTTTTATAAAGGATTACTAGTGAATTGTAGAAATGTTTCGCATAAGAATAACCGTGATCGTAAGCGTTGAGTACTTGATTGTCTAATTACTTAACTTTGCATTGATTTCAGTACGGCCACTAACAAGATTTTTCATTTCTTCTGAACAACTTTAGCTTGGTGATACTAAATCACTTTTTAAGTAACCTTTTGAATCACAAAATAATTATTTCAGTAGAGAGAGTAACTGTTAACTGTTAACTAGTCATATTTATGTATTATTTTCTATCTTTGACTGAGTGCAAACTTTAAAACTTTAAATGATTTTCTTAGTATTCATCTATTTTCAACTCAGTGTGTGCCATTTTCCGTTTATACTCGTACGTTGTAAACTTGTAAGGTATTTTTTGCATGAACAGTTTTTTGTAATTCTCCATTATTTTTCAAAGGTCAGAAATTAACAAACCGCAAATCTTTTTGGCAATTCAAATTCTTGTCTAAAAAAATCGATGAATTTTTATTTACTAGTCCCCTAGGAAGAAAAAAGAAAGGCTAAGTAGAAAGACTAGTCTGATTAATAATTTTATTGAAAGAATTACTAAGTGAAGTAAGTATAGAACAATTCATGTAATTTATTTATTTAGAGTATACAGATTCGTTTCAAATAAAGTTAGTTAAAATTAAACCCAATTTTAAATAAATATATAACCAGTCTCTTGTTTGCACTATATATTATTTAATCTTTAAAAGGCCTAAAATTTTTAAAAATGTGTTTCGACTGGTATATTTTTTAAAATGATAAAATCTTATAGCATCTTCCTTTTTTTGGTTTCTCTCACCCAACAAAGATTCTGCTAACTGAACAATTTTGAATCATTCACCTAAAAATAGTTTTAAATCATTGATTTTAGTTATTCAATTTTTGTACAAGTTCATCTGTTAAATCTGCCGATTGCTCGTGTAATCTTTTTCCGGCGTTACTTTTATAATTTTTTTGTTTTGTCTTAGTTGTTTTAATATATTTTATAATCAATCATTAATTTTTCATTTAAATAATTTCATCTATATAATATATAAATGGAAGTTGGGTTTTGGATGTAGGATATAACATAAGTTGTTCAAGCATTCACAGAAGTCAAAACCTCTAAACTAAACTTGATTGAAAGCTCTTGACGTGAAAACTCCAGAAAAATTGACAGATTGCTCTCCATCATCCCATTCCCCATAGGGCTCCGCACCACACGTCTTCAAGTTACCATGTTATTCTTATGTAAGTAACATTTTAATGATGAACACGTGATTACATTTAGGAATATAAATTTGTAAATAGCTTCTCATTTAACGTATGGGGGGAAGGTTGGTAATAACAGTCTAGAGTATTATGGAATTAAGGTGAGTTAGCGTAGCGAACAAACTCAAGTGAAGAGCAAAAAATTCCTTGGGTTGGCATTGCAATTAGAGTTCCGTTGCGAAGCACAGGTACGTCAGCTGGTCATAAATAAGGCTCACAATGAAGACTGATCAACTTACATATAGCTTTTTTTATATTTTACTTTGTGGCACTTTCAGTCTACCACTTGAAAATAAATCACAGTAATCATTTTTATACACAGTCAATTACAAACATATAAAAACGACACATTGTATTGGCAGTTGTAGGTAGGAATTACAAAACTTTCGAATAGTATGCGTTAAGCAGCTTCTTTTAAGAACTCCTTTTTCGTGTTTATCATTTTTACACTTTTTCGATTCTCGAAGTTTAAATCAAATTAATTTATTGTTAATATTAAAAAATAATAACTTGTAAAGAAACGTCGCACAAGTATATCGCTCAAATCTCTCTATTACAGATAAAACCTACAAAGAATTGTTTAAGTTTACCGAGCAAACGCTCAGCCCCCAAGTACTATCGGTATTGTTACATTACAATATACGGTAATTTTGTTCAATTTTTTGGTTAATAATTTAAACGTCAAAGCCACCATTCTGATTATGGCCGCGATATTTTCAGCAACAATGTTTAAATTGAGTTCGATTGACCAAAATAAATTTGAGAAAAACATGAAAATGTTACCATCTGGATTATTTTTTTAACTATTAACAAACAGTAACGGTCATAACTAAAGTGAATTTCCTCAGAGTATATAATCCTATACTATAATACGAGGAATCTCTGAAGGGATGTGTGTTCCACGATCTCGAAATCTAGCTGTTAGATTTTGCTTAAACTTTGCATTAAAGAGTGTTTCGGCCCAAAAATAAGTTTAGAAACAGTCTCAATCCTAGGAAAAATCAAATTTGATCTAAATTTAAGTTTAAAAATTGTAATTTTTAACATTGGTCTTATGGGTTGCTATTTGGTAACGAAATAACAACTAAATGTAAACAAAAATAAAGGAACATTAATGTTAAGCAGACCTTTTGAAACAGCTGTTAACTGTGAAGAGGTATAGTTGGTTGTTGGTGAAAATATTAAAATTGAATCAAAACCAACGAGCAAGGCTCGGTTAACCTGGTACTAATAATAATCTAAATATATTATACATATTTAATGCGCGTCGTATTTTTTCAAACGGAATTTCTTCTTCACTTATTAGTCGATTCTATTGATTTTTTTTACATTGGATAGAGCACGGCACTAAATCGTTCATAAAGTAGATTGGTAAATCCATCCAAACGGAATTGCCCTACAAGCCCTTAGGTTCGTTATCTCCCCATTTGGTTATCGCCGGAAAGGAAATTGATTTGTTTGCAAGTTTAATAGCAGTAAACACAGTACACCACCGAGAGAATCAAATCTATTCATACCAAAGTGTTCATGTTTAACCACGAAGGAACACTGGTTAACGAACTGCATTAAAAGTATGTAAACAATAAAAAAATCCAAACTTAATTGCTCAATTTCGAGCAACGCGTACACTAGCTACTAACAACTTTATGTGACTTTGAAATTAATTAACTTATAAAATCATGCATCGACGTAATTTTAAATTTCCGTCCCCTCGGATACCCTTACAACGCTAGAGGTGTGTACCGTCGGGGTTGGCGGCGGCGGAGGCGGCGGCGGCCAGCAGACAGAGGCAGGAGGCGGCGAGCGGGCCCGGCATGGCTACTGAGGGCCGCCCCCGGCGCCCACAGCTTATATGGCGCCCCCCGCCCCGCGCCGCCACCGCCACCAAACCGGCCCGGCACTGCAGGGAAGCGAGGGAAATTGGGAAATTAGGAGAGCACATTTTAGAAATTGGTCGGACTTTTCATGTCGTTTTAATTTAATACCACCATACCCCCTATCCAAAATTAATGTGCGGTCGAAAGACAGAATTTTATTCCCAAAAAATGAGCAAATTATCTCCTTGCCGCCCTGAACTCCCCCAATTTTCTTTAAAGTCAGCTGAAGTCTTTTGAAACTTGATTCACTATCATCCACTTTTATACTCAAAACTTTAGACTAGTTTACCGTCTCTATTGCAGCTAAAAAGCTACCGAACGTAGTAATCAAGATATTTTGCTACAGTGTTCAGCAAGTTTTATCCTACTAAATCACTTCGTACTGTTATCGTAAAAGTATCGAGAGGACATGTCCTCATGTAAACTTATGTGTAAGTGTGGTAGCTAAAAATAGTGTTTGGTGAGATTTCAAAACGAATGTGGTGTTTCCAATATTTATTTGTCATACAGGTTAGGCAATAGTCTTGATACCCCCAGTAAACTTTTTAACGCGTTGCAGTAGGAAAACCAAACCCGGCTCATGTTTTCAATCGACACATAGTCTTCGATTTGAAATTAATGAAAAGGAATATTTTTGTTAAATTAAAACATTATATAACGTACTTTTTGTAGAACGAAGCTTGGTTCCCAGTACTTATTATTATGTAATGTTTTATTGTATAAATAATTTTAAGTACTTTTTTATTACTTGACATTCTTTAAACGGTTAGGGAGCTAGAGGTAATTGAAGTTAATTTTTTGTCCCATAAGGGTAACATGGGGCGAACTTTAATTGCTTATATTTCCTAAACAAACCATTGAATAAAAAAAATACTCAAGAATTAAAAGCTTTTATAATCTTTGCAGCATCAAAATTATGCTCATCACATTTCCTAGAAAAACTAACATTTGTTAACAGCATCCCATGGCAGCAAACCTACATACTCATTCCTATGGTGTTTATGGGGAAACTACAAAATCTTAAAATCAATTGGAAATTCGCTGAGTACGCAGGTCTGCTGTGACGGGAATATTTATTCTTATTCTGTATAAAATAATAATAGTTTCTTATTTAAAATCTTTAAGTTTATCGTCATATGAATAAAATATATAAATATATATATATATATATATATATATATATATATATATATATATATATATATATATATATATATATATATAAGTAGATAGTAATATGGGGCTCCTAGGACACTTTGGATACTCAAAGAAAATCAAACAAATTTCACAGTTTTTTAATACATTTATGCAATATTTTTGCCATTTTTGGCCAATTTTTAGCTTTTGTTAAATTGTTATAAAAAACATGTAATTTTAATGAAATTTTTAACAAATATTCCTAAATTTTTATAAAATTTTCTACTAAATAAAATTTTCTTAAAAACAAGTAAAATTATCACATTTTCTAGAGTATTTTTTTAATAAAATCAATAGTCAACTTTTCACAAGTTAATTTAAATTTTCTAGAGTATTTTTTCAATAAAATCAATAGTCAACTTTTTATAAGTCAATTTAAGTTTTCTAGAGTATTTTTTCAATAAAATTAAATTTTTAAAACTAGTAAATTTTTTTATTATTTTAATTATTTAACTCTTTAATTTCTCAATATTTTTATTATGATTTTTAGTTTCCAAATGTTTTGAATAGTAATAAAGATATTTAATTTCTCTTCCACATTCACACAACTGTGGTTTTAACAACCTTTGTCTAATACATTGTTTACAAAATACCTGTTTTCTATCTTTACTACTGTACTTGTTATAATAATTTGATATATCTTTTGTTTCTTTACAATTTGCACATTGTTTTTCAGTTTTTTCTTCTATTTTAATATTATCAAATAATTCTTTTTCATAAATTTTATCACATTCTTTACATTTGGAATGTAATTTATTTTTATTACATTTATAATATTGAGTTTCATTTTTATACAATTTACATCTTGCACATTTCTTTTCCATTTATATAAAAATAATTATACAAAATATTTTTTTCAATTCATATTCATAAAAATTTAAAAATTACTTGAGTATAATCAAAAATAATATTATACAAATTAATTAAAATTATTAAAATATAATCAAATTATCACTATTTTAGTCAAATTTTATTAAAAAATGCTATTAAAATTTTAAATTGGCTTATGAAAATTCAACTGATGATTTTATTGAAAAAATACTCTAGAAAACTTAAATTGACTTATGAAAAGTCGACTATTGATTTTATTAAAAAAATACTCTAGAAAATGTGATAATTTTACTTGTTTTTAAGAAAATTTTATTTAGTAGAAAATTTTATAAAAATTTAGGAATATTTGTTAAAAATTTCATTAAAATTACATGTTTTTTATAACAATTTAACAAAAGCTAAAAATTGGCCAAAAATGGCAAAAATATTGCATAAATGTATTAAAAAACTGTGAAATTTGTTTGATTTTCTTTGAGTATCCAAAGTGTCCTAGGAGCCCCATATTACTATCTACTTATATATATATATATATATATATATATATATATATATATATATATATATATATTTATAAATAATCATAAAATGCAAAAATTTAAGTCCACTGGAGTTACTACTTAACTTTTTTGATGTAACTCACATTTTTAAGTAAAACAGCCTGGCACACTTATATAAATCATCCTATAAAAATACCATTCTTTTAAAAATATCACCGTACATGCAAAATTTCAAAAAGTGAAAATGAAAATATATATGAAGGAAGTTAACGTCAAGAAATAAAACAAATTTGTAAATGCATATGGTGTTACTTTTATGGACTTGAACAATAAATCTGAATTACAGTAAAAGTAATTAAAATAAACATAAATTATAATTAAATTTTCACGCTGGCATTTAAAACGGTTTATATAATTTTTAACTCAGTAAAAGAACATAATTTTTTACCCAATGTAAGCTGTTTGTATGCAGTTTGAGTAAAAATTACAAATTTTTCAGTGGATGGATGACAGAAGTTTGACCTGCGATTTGTTTTGATGGATTCGTTATGGATGAAAGCAATAAAGTGATTTAGAAACATTGTGAAGCATACAACAGGATGGTGATCTTTTTCAGTCAGAAAACTTGTTCTATATTTAATTTGTCATGAATCTATGAATACATTTAATATTTCGGTTTGATAATTGACCAAAAAAAGATAGTTCGTCCCATCATGGATAGTTTTTTTTTTTTTTTTTGAGATGTCAAAATTTACTAACCTTAAATTCTAATTTATAAAATTTACTAATACTATCCTAGTCTACTCTACAAAAGTGTCGGCAGATTATTTTATAGGTTAAAGAAATATAACGTACTTACCTGTTAGGCCTACTTTTGTTTGCATATGAACATCTTATTATAAAAGTTCGATGCTAAGTTTTTATGTTAGGTTAAAATATATTTTAACATCATTATAGTTATTGTAAATTATATAACTTAATTAAAATATGAATAAAAAATTCAACATTACAGAATTAGCAGAATATAAGGTAAATACCCTGGTTTGAAGACTCAAGGAATAAATTATTTAAGACAATTTAATCTAATTTCTTAAAATCAGTCAAAATCGTGGCATTCATTTCGGATTGCCTATTTTGTTTTTATCTAAATAAATCAAAGCCGTTATTCCGCTTTACTAAGAAAATCTTTAATGTTGATGAGGTATAATTGTGGTCAATCATTATACTTACTAAAAAAAATCTGTAATAACATGGTTAATTCATTATTAGTTAATTAAATATTAATCCATTAATAAAATCATCGTCAATAAATTATTATACTTACTTAATAAAAATCAGATGTAAAAAGCAAGGTGCCTGAGAGGGGTGTGAAATAATTGGCGAAAGAATAAAAACTGTATGAATGTATCTCTAAATGTTTGAAAGGCTTGGTGAAAGCAAAATTTTGAGTTTTAAATATAGCCAAATGACTTTGCAATACAATTCATGTACTGTCAACTGCAATAAAATGATTATTATTATTATGTAATGGTTTTGAAATTTGATATAATACATGAGCTCATATGAATTATTGATTTTATTGTTACACCTTAGCATTTCCGACATGACTGGGATCAGAAACATTCTGGACCCACGACAGGAATGGATAAAATTTACCACCAAATATCATCAGATAATTCTGGTCGGAACAAATTGTTCTCAGAATTTGATATAGTTTAATTTTCACAACTTGTTGTTCATTTATCTAAAATTGTACAATGTTATATTCTTTTAATTTTGATTTTTTTTACTTAAAACCTTAACAAATTCCTCCTCTTGATTTTGACTCAAATTTCTTGCTATAATTTACCCCTCAACAGTTTTGTTTTGCATTCATATGTAGATTCAAATTTGTGGAAATCGCGGTTTTAGACATTGAAATTACCTAAAAAGAGGCACCTAATATGAAGAATGAAGGTCTGCACAATTTTAACGATCAATCAATAAGTATTTTTTTATTCTATCATTCAAAGCGTTCACAAACTGAAATACCTATTACTGTCCCAGGACAACTTTCAAACTGGTTTATACTAGTTGCGAAGTTGACATTGGGTACAGTTGTCATAACGTGTGGTAATTCTTTTGGCTGTCCACTTTGACAATTTCTTTTCCTTCATGAACCACTCTGTTCTAGACAGAGGGGGGCTAGGTACGTTCTGTGGGCATGGAGACACCCCTATTATAGCTGGAACATGAATGGACAGTCGGTTGGTTGGCCGAGAGGGCAGAGCGGACCGCCTGTTTGAGCCTGAAAATCAGTTGTCACAGGAAGCAAGGGAGTTGGCCCACTGAATGTTCAGGTGGACGTGTGATGTCCAATCTCACCCTTTCTCTTCCTTCAATATCCCATCATTTCGGGGACTTGTACAAAATGCCCTTTAGAGGCAGACATGGTTAGCGGTTTGGCCGGGGTCTCCTTATCCACCAATAACAATATCAACAACAACCCATTATATCAATAATACACATAATCTCATAAAACCATATAAGTATACAATTTGGTCCGTGAATATCTTAATGAAATAAAGTTTAGCAATTTAATTTTGTTATATTATTTTGTTAGTTATTAAACTTAACAGAACAAAATTCTTTTTGCGAATAAAACTGTTGTTTTTAAATATACGTAAAAACAACAACAAAAAACTTTAAAAACGTACACTGTCATTTATTGAAACAGGTTTTGTATACAAAATAAAACAAATACACGAAGATACCCTTTTTATATGCAGTCCTCATCAGCCGAACCTTTCTTACAAACATGAAGCAATTCTTGAGATCAACAGAATTCTTTCTCACTACGTTTGAGGTATCCAGAACAAGTCTGAAACCTAATCTAGAAAAAAATACTTCATACTGCACACAATTCTTTAAACATCATAGGCTGCATGGTTTTGTTCGTGTTTTCTTAGAAAGGTCCCAGAATATTTTTAATAAAAGATATTTAATTAATAAAGCCTGAAATGTCATTTAATTGATTAAATTAAGTTTTAGCCTTGTTTATTCGTTAACACAGTCTTAATGTTAAAGGGGTATACCCATGTTACCGAATATTGTTTTAAAATCATGAATATCGTTAAAAAGTAAAGAAATAATATCAATACGGATATCCCGTGTTGAAATGTGTGAAACTTTTATACGCGTGTAACATTCTTGGCGAGTAGTAGCAAAGAAAAGATGATACTCCATGGTTTCGGCCATGCAAAGAATAATTTACTTTTCATTAAATATTGATATTTGTAAAACCAGTAAAAAACATTTTAAATTAATTGATTTGATTGTATTAAGTACTGAAAAAGCATTATTTATAAAACTAGGAGCGGGTAAATAGTTGGCTTGCTAAATAGCACAGAGCGAAAAAAACACCGAGAAAAAATGCTGCAAGTTAAAAAAAAAAAACCTGGTAGATAGTGAAACATTGAAGGCTATTCAGCGACAAACTAACGCCATTCAATCGCCTTAAGTAGTCTATTCAATATTTTTTTCGATAATGGTAAAGCCAAGAAGAGTGGTTCAACAGAAAAAGTTTCCGTTAGTACGATAAAATAAGTTAACGTCAGAAATTCGTTCAAAACAGGAAAAGGGGAAAATCTAGTTGTGAAAATAATAAAATTACTCGTAGATGAACGCCATGGGGAACATTCCCCCGAGAGGCTATTAATTGTCGAGAAAAAAAAGAAACAAAACAAACTTGTAACGTGGGGGTGTTCTAAAATTTCATTCATATCCATCCTCTGAAATTATCACATATTCCAATATAACTTGTATCACGTCTCAAAAATTTTCTAATATGGTCTCCTTTTGATACTTTAAGTAAATGACTCAAGTAATGAAACCGTATTCGTTGCCAATGTTATAGGGACCAAGGAAGAAATAACATAGACTACATTTTTAGTCTATTGCGTTTAAACACTGCGAAAAGGCTGTTTTTGCAATAAAGAATTTTTATTCTATGATCCCGTAATTCTTCATATAATAACGTACTGATCTTAGATAGCACATTGTAACTATCCATAAAAACGCATAATTACTACATCCATATAAAAGCGTATAGAATGATAAAAATGACAGCATTAAAATTTATTTTCCTAGAGGAAGTTCGCTAATAACGAAATGTGTGTAATATGTAATATTCCGGCAGCGCACTAAACACTAGCAATGCCGACGGAGACTTGCGTCACTTAGTTTCATTAGCTGCCAGTAAGGGGAGTTGACTGCTTCCGCGTTTAAATGGCTGTTTAGACGCGTCACCTTAAGCTAAACTGACTGCCAATTATACCCATACTGATATATAGCTTAATTATTACTGTGACGCTCCACATTTGGTTGGCACAATTAACTAATTCCGCGTTTAAAGGTTTGCTAAGACGCGTCACCTAAGCTAAAAAGACTACCAATTATACCCACACTAATATTATACAACAACTTGGTTATTGCTGTGACGCTCCACATTTGGTTGGCACAGTTGACTGCTTCCGTGTTTAAATGGTTACTTAGCCGCGTCACCTAAAGCTAAACAGACTACCAATCATACCCATACTGATATATAGCTTGGTTATTGCTGTGACGCTCCACATTTGGTTAGCACAATTGACTGTTCCGCTTTTAAATGGCTGCTAAGACGCGTCACCTAAAGCTAAACAGACTGCCAACTTGTAGTACATTTATTATCATTAACAGGTGTTTAAAATCACCTGATGCAATGTTTATATTTTAATATTTGAATTATGTTTACTTTTAGGACAATTCTGCTTATTATGATGAATAAAACTCTTTTCTTTCTCATTTGTTTAATATGTTAAAGTGGCGAAGAGGATTATTTTAAATATCTATTTTATTGAACACACACAAGAATGGCTGAACAACTGTCATCTATTCTTTCCACGTTTGTTGAACAACAAGCAGAATTGATACAAAAATTTAAGGAAATCACTGACTTGCACGAACAAACTACACACTCTGAAAAAACGAAAGATCAGAGCACTCTAACACCATTTAAATTTGACACATTTGATGATAATCTTGAAGATTTCAGTTCATATAGGCAACGACTCGAAAACTTTTTTGAGTTGAAAAACATAACAGGGAACAATAAAGCTGTACAGCAAACAAAAGCAAGAATATTGATAAATTGTATCGGACCCAGACATTATCAGCTTTTAGTGAGTCTAGTATCACCGGAATTACCTACGAATAAAAGTTACTGTGAACTGGTTACCATGATAGAGAAAGATTTATGCCCTAAACCAAACGTGTTAGTGCAGCAACATACGTTTTTATCACGGGTCCAAGGACACGGAGAATCCATATCTGATTTTATTGCAGCTCTAAGAAAGCTTACATTCTCTTGTGATTTCAAATGTACCAGTTGTGATAAATCAGTAGCAAATATATTTTTAAGAGCCCAGTTTATACGTGGACTACAAGATGAATCCATCAGTGAAAAAATTCTTCAACAACCTGAACTTTCTTTTGAGGCTGTTTGCGAATTAGCTTTGGCTTTAGATGCATCTAAGAAGGGCAGCAAAACACTTCACAACAACACAGATGTTGTCAACAAGGTATCTAAAACAAGCAAACAAGACTATTTGGGAAAAAGCAATTCTCAACGTAACGACCGGGCAAGGTTTTATGAACGCTTTGTTTATTTCATTTTACTAAAAATATGTGGTTGTGTTTTTTCTAATCATTTAGATCTAAGACACACACTGAAAAAACATGTTTGAATATGTGTTGATTCAAAAAAAACTGTGATCCTCGTGAGGTTCTTGAATGTGTTTTACTTTCGTGCTTGGGTAAATATTCAACACACTCAGGTACGGTACATCCAGCATTACGATAGCATGATGTAAACTTGCTGTAGGCAATCACAATAAAGAAACTATATTTAGTTTCAATAATGTTCTTGTTTGCATCATACTCAATCACTACTGTATTTAAAGTCACTCACGATCATAGTCTTTGCTAAAAAAAGTGTCACTTTTGAACTTGCTAAAATGAAGGTATTTTGTTACGACAAAAAAATCTTTAAAAAAATGTCTTCAGCTGGAAATCAATGAAAATTAATTAACTCTCTCTTATAAAGTTTATTTCCTTAAGATGACACCTAAAAATAACTGATAGGAATTTAATGAAAGTAACTAACTAATTGAAGGTTATTTATGTTGATTAAAAACGTAAATAAATGGTGATGTCATAGGTGCAAAAGAACACCTGGTGCATAGAGGGCGTTGCATGTCTTGACCCCTACCTTCTTTTTACTTATTTTAGATTCCTTGTGTGGGGGTTTCAGCAATATTATCACACGTAATTGATGGTACCGAATGTCCTATATTCTTTGCATCTAGAAAATTGACACCTTCGGAGAGAAATTATTCTCAAATAGACAGGGAAGCAACTGCAATCTATTGGGCTTTCTTAAAATTTTACCCCTATATTTATGGAAGGAAGTTTTCATTGGTCACTGATAATAAGCCTCTCACTCACATATTCAATGCAAATTCAAAGCTACCAGTCTTAACAGCTTCTAGATTGCTTCGATACGCTATGTTCTTGTCTGGATTTGATTTTGATATAATTTTTAGAAGGTCGTCAGATCATGCAAACGCTGATTATCTTTCAAGATTCCCTCTACCTTCCGTAAAAGAAACTGTCGATGAAAACTACACAATTTGTGACATCACCATAGCCAATATTTCAAACGAGCTTATTACTCATAGGAACGTAGAAGAAGAAACTAACAGGGATCCTGAACTCATTACTTTAAAAGAATCGCTAGAGAACGGTACATGCACGTCACTTGAATACAGCCTCCATGAGGGAATAATATTTCGGGGGAGAGAGTCATCATCCCGAAAACTCTTCAACCGTATGTACAGCGAGAACTACACAGAACGCATCAAGGGATCGTCCGAATGAAAGCTTTAGCCCGCAGATACTGCTACTGGAAGCTCATCGACAAAGATATTGAGTCAATGGCCAAATCGTGTCAGGCTTGTAATGACATAAAAAATAATCAGAGGAAAGTTCCAGCGCATCCACGGGAACCGCCTAAGGAAAATTGGGAACGTGTTCATATAGATTAGGCGGGTCCTTTTTTGGACACCATTTCCTGATTGTCGTTGACAGTCTGTCAAAATGGCCAGAAGTAGCAATCTGTAAGACATCACCAACTTCAGAGTCAACGATTGTTCATCTTCGAGAGATTTTTAGCCGGAATGGCCTTCCTGTGACGTTATAAGTGACAATGCATCCATGTTTTCCCTCCGAAACTTTTAAATCATTCTTGTCAAGAAATGGGATCCAGCACAAAACAATTGCTCCAGGTCACCCAGCCACCAATGGCCAGGCTGAACGGTTCGTCCAGAGCTTCAAGAATAAATTGAAAGCTGTTGCATCTGACGCAGGAACAAAGCATGCTGTTGCATGCCAAAGTTCACGAAGTATTATTTTACTATCGTGCAACACCTTTTGGAAATGAAGAAAAGTCTCCAGCGGAGAACTTCATGCAAAGATGCTTACGTACTAGACTTGACCTCCTTAAGTATCAACATTTACCAGAAACCAAGGTTCACGCTAGACCACTTTTGCCCAAATCACTTAAATTATCTGTTGGAGAACGGGTTCAAGCAAGATATTACACCCCTGCCCCAGCAATGTTCAATGGAAATATGGAAATGTGATTAAGGTATTAGGTCGCTTACATTATCTTGTTGAGCTCGATGAAGGCATGATCGTGAAACGACACATGGAACAACTAAGAAGAACAGAAGTAAGACCCCATCAGCCTAAACAGTGTCCAATCATATCTAAACGTCCGCCTTCTACATTTACGGCCAAAGACAATGCTGAAGATGAACTTATTTATATTAAACGTAGGAATGAGCCTTCTGTCACTCTTCAAGGAGATCAAAGGATTGCGGATGAACCAGCACCTGTGAATGTAAGACATCAAATTCAAGCTGAACAACATCGTGGAGAACGTGGTTCCCCTGTCCATTTAAGAAGATCGACGAGAGTGCGCCGGCCAGTGGCACGACTTAACACATGACATGTTCGTTGTTGTCCCTTTCATAGTGGGGGAGAATTTTAGTATATTTATTATCATTAACAGGTGTTTAAAATCACCTGATGCAATGTTTACATTTTGATATTTGAATTATGTTTACTTTTAGGACAATTCTGCTTATTATGATGAATAAAACTCTTTTCTTTCTCATTTGTTTAATATGTTAAACAACTATACCCATACTAATACATAGCTTAGTTATTGCTGTGACGCTCCACATTTGGTTGGCACAGTTAACTGCTTCCGCGTTTAAATGTTGCTTAGACGCGTCACCTACCGCTAAACTGACTGCCAACAAGCTAATGTTAGCTTGGGGTTTCCTAGAATAAAAAAATATAGTTTTAATAAACGGTATCAGTTAACTGACACATACTTTCTCCCAACAATATAAAAAAGGTGTTAAAAGCCTCAAAACATTAATGTCTTGATGGCTCAGTCGGATAGCTACCAGGTGAGCAGCATGAGACTGACCCTACGCGCGACTATGACTTTTAACAACGTACTGCGTTTACCGCTAAACGAAAAATTGAATTTTCTCCGCAACCACTTGACATAGAGCAATAATTTAAAATACTGGATTATTTAGCTTTTTGAGCTTGATTTAATGGTCATAAGTAAAATTTATTTCAAAATAACAGCTTTTTTGAAAATCCAAAAATTTGATCTTTGAAACACTTTTCACTCTATAACTTTTGAACACGCATTTTCTCGGAAATGCGGGTGATGTCATTTTATTCAGCATTTTAATCTTAACTCACCACAACATTTTAATCAAAATCGTTAGAGCCGTTTTTGAGAAATTTGGATTTTTCCTGTTTTTTTAATGTTTTTGGGGGTAAACTACCCTTAAAAATCAAAAATTATAAAAAATGAATAAAACGCCTGGAATTATTGTGGGTTTGGACCTACATACCAAATTTCACCAAAATCGGACCATTGGGGCATTCGCTAGCTCTGTTTACATCCAGACACACACGCACGCACGCACGCACGCACGCACGCACGCACGCACGCACGCACGCACGCACGCACGCACGCACGCACGCACGCACGCACGCACGCACGCACGCACGCACGCACGCACGCACGCACGCACGCACGCACGCACGCACGCACGCACGCACGCACGCACGCACGCACGCACGCACGCACGCACGCACGCACGCACGCACGCACGCACGCACGCACGCACGCACGCACGCACGCACGCACGCACGCACGCACGCACGCACGCACGCACGCACGCACGCACGCACGCACGCACGCACGCACGCACGCACGCACGCACGCACGCACGCACGCACGCACGCACGCACGCACGCACGCACGCACGCACGCACGCACGCACGCACGCACGCACGCACGCACGCACGCACGCACACACACACACACACACAGACAGACAGACAGACAGACAGACAGACAGAGAGACATCACTCTGAAAACCACTTTTTTGGACTCAGGGGGCACCAAAATGAATAAATCCACCAACAACTCAAATTCGAAAATTTTGACGAAAACAATACTTTCTCCATATACTATGGTATAGAGGGAGAAAGTAAAAAGAGATCATACACGGAAAGTAAAAAACAATTTATACTTGCAATTTTAATCTGTCTAATGCTTGAGGTCCGAGCGTCAATCCGAAATGAGAACCAATACAGTCCTACCTCCTTATGGGTGGAAGGGTTTATACGCGGGTCAAGCGTTGCTACCTAACCAAG
>JAQYXR010001751.1:0-25832 GCA_030545055.2 Neoaliturus tenellus | reverse complement strand
ACCTTTTTGCTTCAGTTAAGCGGGTTTGACGAATTTAATGTTGGCCAGAGTGAACCTAAAAGATTTCATAGTAATTTCAAAGATGAGCGTAAACTGGAAAATAGTAATTTTAATAATAGAGGAAACTGGAGAGGACTTGGAAATGGAAGGGACAATAATTACCATCGCTCAAACACTGAACAAGTTCAGACTAATGTAGGGGGAGTTACTAACTGTCGAGGCAACTGGAGGTATGATAGGAATAATGGTGATAATGCGCAGAGAAGTGGGGGGAGTTATGGTAGGAACTATAATAGGCCTAGTCAAAACAACGGTTACAATGCACAAAAAGACGATAATTATTGTAGGAATAGTAACAGATCAGGGAATTCCACGGAATGAGACAGGTTACCGGGTGTGAACTATAAATCACAAGTAGATAGTAGCCTAAACCTATTTTTAATGGCTATGAGTTGATAGGAGATAGTATTTTGTGTAGGTTTGGAGAAAAAATTCTTAATTTAAGAAGGGGAGTCACACCTGGTCAGCATACTAAAAGGGGAATTGGATTTTGCATTAGTGGGCAGAAAATAGAGGAACTTAAACAGAACATTGCAGAAAACAAGCATTTGTTGAGTGACAAAATTATGGTTATGATAGGTACTAATAATTTACTTAAAGGTGAACCAGTGCATATTATTTGCGATAAATTTAAAGACCTAGTAGAGATGTTACTGTCACTGAAAAAAGAAATAGTCTTGCTTACTTTACCACCTATACCCAAGATAGCGTTAAATAATCACCGCCACTTTGATGACTTAGAAATGGTAAATAAAGGCATAAAATCGTTTGATAATGGTACTACAATCAAGGTTTTAGATATAACCAATGAATTTATGTATCCCAAGGGAGTGAAAAATTGTAATTTAAATTTTTATGAAGAAAATATTTATTTCAATGGTCAAATGAGAACAGATAGGATCCATTTAAATGAGATAGGCCTAAATAAGTTAAAAGATTTGTGTAACGAAATGTTTAATAACAGCGTAAGATGTGATCTAGAAAATGCCCAAGGTAAAGTAATGTTGAATCCTAATCTGACTGATGAATTAATGGACGAGGCAAATTTTAATAACAATTTAATGAAACCAGTCTCTGAGACTTTACCAGAAATTGTCGGTGAAATAAATGGTAGGTTAGTTAGTTGTCTCATAGACAGTGGATCTCAAGCCACAATAATGTCAGACATTTTATTTAATGAGTTGAAGGGTAATGGAGTAAAATTTGAAGTGTTCCCAGTCTCTAATTTAAATATTATGGGAATAACCGGACATAAATCAAAGAATGTTACGAAGCAGGTATTGTTTGATATTAAATTTGAAGGGAATAACGTTATGTCATTGGTATGTTTAGTTGTGCAAGGAGTGAGGCTAGATATTATTCTAGGGTGTGATTTTTTAAAAGAATGCAAAGGAGCGATTAATTTTAAAAATGAATGTCTTAGTTTGATAAACAATGAAAACAAAGAAGTCCACATACCATTTAAAATGACTTGTAAAGAAGTAGGGAGTGTAAAAGTTGTGACTTTGAATAAAATTGGAGTCATATCATTAAATAAGGAATTAGAATTTTGTCAAACCAATACTATGAAGTTTCTTGAGGAAATAGGCACTCATGAGAACAAAGGTTGTAGCCAAGAAAAAAATGAATTTACCAATAAATTGATGACTAAAATTCAAGAAATTAGAGAAAGTAATGACGATTTGAGCAAAACTGATTTGCAATTATTAGAACAGACTTTAATTAAGCACAGTGATGTATTTTCAGAGAATCCAGGTTTATGTACAAATTACACAGCTAAACTAAACCTAAGTTCAGATAAAGTGTATACAGGAAAAACGTACCCAATACCATACAATAAAAGGAAAGAAGTTAGGGAGGAGATTAATAAAATGTTGGAACAAAATATAATTGAAGAATCACAAAGTCCGTATTCTAATCCGCTTGTTTGTGTTGTAAAACGTGATTTATCAACACGAATCTGTTTAGACAGTAGAAAGTTAAACCAATATTTAGTTAGTGACAATGAGGGTACAGAAGATGTTGAGATTATATTTCAAAAATTCATGGGAACCAAATATTACAGTGCTATAGATCTAACGCAGGGTTTCCTACAGATAGAGTTAAATGAAGAGTCCCGTAAATATGTAGCGTTTACTTTTGAAGGTAGGAATTATCAATACCGCCGATTACCATTTGGATTAAAAGTATCAACAGCACACTTTGTACGCGCAATTAATCGAGCGCTAGGTCCTGAATTCAATGACTTTGTAACATGCTATGTGGATGATATACTGATAACATCTAAATCATTTGAAGAACACCTAGATCACATTGACAGGGTTCTTTCTAGATTGAAAAGTTGCGGTTTTACAGTCAAGCTAAAAAAGTCAGAATTTTTGAAAGATGAGATAAAATTTTTAGGGCACATAATAACAAGGGAAGGGATTAAGACAGATCCTGAGAAAATACAGAAAATCATGACTTTTGATGAGCCTAGAAACTTGAAAGAGTTGCAAGCTTTCTTGGGATTGTGTAATTATTACCGTAAGTTCAAGGAAAATTATTCAGAATTAACAGGCCAGTTTAAACACTTATTAAGTGCAAAAAAGAGTTGGATCTGGGGAGACAGAGAAAGGCAAAATTTTGTCAAAATCAAAGAAGCATTTATTGGTACAGTAATGCTTAAACACCCAGATTTTAGTAAACCTTTTTATGTTAACACTGATGCATCAAATATTTCAGTCTCGGCAATTTTATATCAAGTAGATCAAGATAATCTAGAAAAAGTAATCATGTTTGCTAGTAGGAGCCTACTAGAAGTAGAAAAAATGTACACAACCACAGAAAAGGAATTACTAGCTGTTGTTTTTGCATGCAAAAAGTTAGAAATTATTTATTTGGTCACAAAGAAGTAATTGTTAGATCAGATCACAAAGCTTTATCCTTCTTAAATCGATGTAAATTAACTCATGGTAGACTTTTGAGATGGTCACTCATATTACAAGAATATAATTTAAAGATTGAATATGTGCCAGGCAAGTCAAACATTCCAGCCGATATTTTGAGTAGATTAAATGATGAAGGACATGCAGAGACTGATAGTAAAAATGTAGTAAAGGTGCTAAAAAATCAAGTAGATTTGGGATTTCATGAAAGTGAAGGTAAAGTAATTTTCGGAGATATAGGCTTGAAACAGAGAGCGGATATTAAGTTAGACAGAATTTTTAAAATATTAGATGACCCAGAACAAACTGATCACAGAATAAATAAATTGTACACAATACATAAAGGAATTTTGTTTAAAAGAAACGTGGAAAATTGTGATGACTGGAAGTTAGTAATACCTAATGATTTAGTGTATCAAATAACCGATTTTACTCACCGTAAATTTGCTCACATGGGAGGACATAAAATATATAAGATTCTAAAGGAACATTGCGTATTTAACCAGATGGAAAAAGTAATTAAAAAACAACTGAGGGTTTGTGATTTGTGTCAGAAGTCAAAACAATGGCAATAAAAAACAGTTAGGGGCTTTACATCCAATTATCCCAAAGGAACTGAAAGAAATAGTAGCGACTGACTTAATTGGACCTTTACCTAAGTCAAGAGGGGGAGTGGAATATATTCTAGTTCTGATTGATGGTTTCTCGAAGTATGTAAAAATGTATGCTTTAAAGAAAGCTAGTACAAAGGCAATTTTAAACCGGATAATGAATGAGTACATACCAGAAAAAGTAATTAGTAAAATTAGAAAAAGTAATTAGTAAAAGTTAAGTATTTTAGGGAAAATAAAATCAATTTTATCTGACCATGGGAGTCAATTCACTAGTGCTTTATGGTACAATACCTTGGAAAGGAATAATATAACTCCGCTTCACTCATCTGTGTATCACCCCCAATCTAATTTTACGGAAAGAGTAAATAAAGAAATAAACCGGATAATTAGGTCGTATTGTCATGAACAACATACTAAATGGGCGTATGTTTTAGATTTTATTGAATATTGCTTGAATCATGCGGTACATAATAGTACTAACCAAATACCATATGAAATTATGTTTGGTAAAAGAAGTAAGTTTTTTATTAATAAGATAATTCAATTTCCGTCAGAAAAAGTTTTTGATAAGGGTGAGAAATTTGTTTTGGTACGTAGAAAACTTATTAGTAGTGCAGAAAAGAGGAAAAGGCAATTTGATAAAGATTTAAAAGACCCAATAGTATATGAAGTAGGAGATCTAGTTTTAGTTAAATCTCATAAACTATCTGATAAGTGTAGTAAAAAGATAAAAAAGTTTTTCTTGCTTTTTGAGGGTCCATATCAAATAATAGAGAGGAAACTTGATAATGCATATGTATTGAAAAGCCGGACTAATGACGATATAATTGGGACTTTTAATGTTACACAGTTAAAGAAGTATTTAGTTTGAATAAAAAACTTAGATAAAATGGGTTTGCCTGTTTTGGGTATCTATATATATAATACGTGATGCCCTTTTTTTGTTAACACTACTCCTCCCTTATTTCTGGACCAATTTTAAAGTTTGAGGTGTCAAAAGAAAGGTCTCAGTTCGTAGTTTTGCAATAAGGTTTTAGATTTGTGATATTTTAATTCTGAAGCCCACGGGAAGCCTTCAAAGTTCATTTTTTGTCCATAAGATTAACATGGGAACAATTTATATTGAATTGCTAAATAAAACAGCTGTTGATAGTTAAACAAACAAACACATATGTTAAAAGCGGAATAGAAGCAAATTGAACTGGTACTGAAATATCAACACAATTTCATTCTTTAATACGAGGAGTGTCTAATCTGAGATTTTAACCTTTTCTCAAAATAAATTTAGCAGGTATAGTTTTTGCTTGAAAGTTTTATCTACGCGTATTTGGGCAAAAAAAATAAGTTTTGTAACTTAACCCTAGAAAATTCATTTTTGTTTACGAAAGCAATTTTGGAAATTGAAATTTTTGACATGGGTCTTATTGGTTGTCCGACTGGTATTGAAACAATAATGAAAGGTAACAAATATTAAAATAGAATACTAAATTTGTGTGCATGGGTTTTCAAACTGCTGTAAAATATACGGAAAAGGGATAACTAACAATAGTTAGTTGTCAGCGTGATAACCTTTTTGTTTATTATTATAGTATAAACATGTTTTATGCAGAATGCTACACATAATAAAAAACATGCGTAAAAGAGACAAAATTAAACAGTTTTTTACCTCAAGTATAGAAAATAAGCTTATTACAAAAATGATTTTTATAAAGAGAAATTTTAACCAAAAACAAAATGGACCACACCAACAAAAATGTAGATTCTCTTAATTTTTGTGATTTCTTTATTTAAATTTTGTAATATCATGGAAAGTTAAGTTAAAGAGGATTTAGGCATAAATAGTAATGTGGACTCATTCACTATGTCATTGACTACTTCATACAGTAATACTACAAAAACAGCCGCAATGAGTGCTGCATAACTCATACAGGACCGGGGAGTACTGAAATGTTGATTTTTATTCTGACGTCATTTACGTTTTATGTTGATGAACTATGTGGATACAACATCTGTGAAATTATTCTAAATTTTATACAAAGGCCCTAAGACATATCGGCAAAAGTCATAATCTGAGCTAATTTAGACCTAAAAGAACGAGCACCACATTTCAAAACACTATCACATTGGGAAGTTGGAGAAAAGGTAATGAAGATCGATCAATGAAAGACCAATAATGTTCTATCTGATTTTCACTATAATGAAATTTTGTTTAAAGAAACTCTGTTCATTACCATGGACCAAAGTTTGATCACCAGGTACCCTAATAAATGCAGCGCATTGCGCTGCACAGGCCCCCTAGTATCACTCTATTAGCATATTTAATAAAAAAAATAAAAAAATAAATAAAAAAAAAAAAAAAAAAAAACAGATGTGAGAGTTGCATATTTAACTAAATTTGTAGGCTCAATCCTAGGTGAATATTTTTTTTTTTAATTAAGGGTAGATAAGTTATAGAAGAGGGGTGACCAGTGGTGAAAATCATTACTGAAAATGAAAGTAGTACCATACTGATGAATAAAATGTTTTGTATAAATAAATGTAGCTTAATCTTGATCATTACACAGCGGTTATATGTTTAATATTTCAGTTAACTGTATAATTTGTTTGTAGCCAAACAAATGGCAAGTTAATAATTTTGAACTATATATTGTTATTTATGTACATTTTGTATGAATATCTATATGAAAATATTAAGGGTAGACAACAGTAATAAACTAAGTTAACAAACGGTAACGGTTATCTTATGATGGTTGTGTTTTTCATAAAACTGAGGTTATTATATGATTTATTATTGACTTATATTGTTTAATTTGATGGTTTCATGATATTTCAATTACAATCTTAATAACTTGTGAATTTTCTCTCGTAAAATAAGTAAAATCTTTGTAATTTTCAGGAAATGAAAAGAACTATGACAAAAGGTGTATTCTAGATTAAGAGTGTATTTTGTAATTTTCAATGACAAAAGGTGTATTTTAGATTAAGTATGTTTTTCTTTTAATTAAAGAAAACTGTATTCTAGATTTAAGAATATTTTTGTACTATGGATTTTGATGGGAAAAACCAGTGTTCTGAGTGCATAGCGCAGAGACCCATTTTTAGCCTCTATATTAATGAGCAGGCTTAGGTAAATAAAAAATAAAAAAAGGGGCAAATAAAAAAATTATTTCTTAAAAATAAATTTGTAAATAATATTTAAGGGGTTTTTAGTAAAATATTATATTACAAATTTGGGGGAGTATTTGTGGGAGTGTTCTTTTACTTAAAATAATGTTTTTATACTTTTCAGATAATACAATTGATCGTAATTGCGTAGTTAATTAACATTCGGTTGGTAATGTAAAACAAAATGTTGGAGGTGGTGACGTAATCAACAGGTGCAATAATCTCGACCAATGAGAAGCAATCCCGTTGGTTACGTGCATCACTAAGGAGTATTCATGGCGGATGCGAGGGAAATAATGGTAATTGTTTTGAGTTAAAAAATTAGAAGAATACGATAAAAATTGAGTTTTATGACCTGGAAGAAAATAATATATTTTAAATGAATAGATTAATAATAAATATTACTTATTGAGCTTATGTTAAAAAATAACAGATAACCCAATACGAAGAATGATTCTCTTTTGACTCATTCAGTAACGTCTGACGAAAGGGGACGCCAATCCGCCATTCCGCCATTCGCTCTGGGATGATCGGAGTCTGGTGGTGAGCGTTCGGCCCGTAAAATTTTGATGTAGGCCTAGATTGGATTTAAGTTATGTAGTGAAATTAGGATACATACAGATTGGTTTTTATTTTAAACATATTCTCTCGTGGTGATACTTCGTACATGATTGCAGTGCGGCTCATTCGTTCATTCGGTGTTTTTTTTTTTTTTTTTTTTTTTTTTTTTTTTTTTGAGGGAGAGGCGGAAAAATGCATTACGCACACAGGTGGCCAGCCTGTAGTGTGGGGCTCCCCTAAAAACGGGTTTACCCACTAAAAAACCTCCTCTACTCTTTAGGAATCTAACCTGGAATTGTTTGTCACATTACGTCAGGCTAGGCCTAAATTTGGCTTACGCCCGTGGGGCTCGCTCCTTATCCAGCCGCTCGATCAAGGGATCTGGGCCACTTCGCGGTCCAGATCGGTTTTCTTTTCCAGGAGGATGCCCCGGACGAACTGTGACAAACAATCCCAGTTGCCCTCATCCTCCAAAATCTTTTGGCAGACCGAGTCCACCGAAAATGCACCAAAGATTTGTGTGGCCTCCAGGCGGGGCCCTTCCCAACGGGGACAGCGGAAGAATGTGTGTTCCACATCGTCGGGAACACCCGGGCAATAAATGCAGTCCGGTGAACCGGTCTTTCCCATCCGGTTCAGGTACGACCGAAAATAGCCGTGACCTGTCAAAAATTGGGTCAGGTAGTAGTCCACCTCCCCATGCCGCCGTTCCACCCATGGTTGGACCTGCTTGATAAGTCGCGCAGTCCATCGTCCTCGGGTGTCGTGCTCCCAGCTGTGTTGCCACTGCTGGAAGGTTCGGGAGCGCTCTTCTGTTCTTGCCGTGTCCTTGCCGATCTCGCCTTGTCTCTGATAAATCGCTTTCCTCTCCCCTGCCAAGAGCTTGATAGGGATGACTCCGGCGACCACCAGGACGGCAGGCTCGGACACTGTCCGGTAGGCGGAACACACCCGGAGCGCAGCTTGACGCTGAACCCGGGCGAGTCGCAACTTGTAGCACTCCTTATCTAGAGCGCCTGCCCACACCTCTGCCCCGTAAAGGAGCACGGACTGGACCGCGGACATCAACAGACGTCTTCTGCTGGATCGGGGACCCCCGACATTGGCCATCAGCCCACTAAGGTAAGTCATTACCTTAGCGGCCTTGTCCGCCGTACGGAAGATCTGATCCCTCCAGCTTAACTTGGTGTCCCACCATAACCCCGAGGTATTTGGCGGCACGAGTTGATGTGACCACCTCCCTTCCCACTCGAAACGGGACGACGGTGTCGATCCTCTTCTTCGTGAGAATCACGATCTCCGTCTTACTGAGAGCAAGTGAGAGACCGTGATCGGACATCCAGTTGTTGACCACCCGCATAACTCGGTTCAACTTCAGTTGGGCCAGCTCAACGTTGCGTGCAGCAATGAGAGCTGCGACGTCATCGGCGTACCCAACCAAAGTGGTTTCCTCAGGCATCTCGGACCTCAGGAGGCTGTCATAGGCAACGTTCCAGAGATCCGGGCCGAGTATTAAACCTTGTGCGGCACCAGAAGTGACTTCCATCGTCCGCGTTCCGTCCCTCGTGTCATAAATCAGGCTTCGAGAGCGTAGATAATCCTCGATGAGCCGCAACAGATATGCAGGAATACGAAAGGTGTTGCGAAGCGCATCCAGCATATCGACCCACCTCGCAGAGTTGAAGGCATTCTTGACATCAAGCGTAACAAGAAGCACTACTCGGCGGGAGAAATGGTTGTGGCTCTCGGCTCTCTCCACAGCTCTCTGAACTTCGGTGACAGCGTCGATCGTTGACCGTCCCTTTCTGAAGCCGTACTGACGGGGGCATAAGTCCCCGGCAGCTTCCACGGCAGAAGTCAGGCGGGAACGGATCAGCTTCTCGAACAGCTTTCCAGCCGTGTCCAACATGCAGAGAGGCCTGTGGGACGACGGCAGCTCGGGATCACCTTTGCCCTTGCTGATCAGTACAAGCCTGGCTGTTTTCCAGGGAGCCGGAAACACCCCTTCTACCAAACAGGCATTGTACATTCTCAACAACAAGTCAGCGTTGATTAAAAATGCTTTCTTTAAAGCCTCACTGGAATCCCGTCCGGGCCAGGAGCCTTGTTGCTCTTCAGGGAGAGAACGGAGGTTTCTAGCTCCTCGAAAGTGAAGAGTGGAACGTCCTCTACCCGTCCGAAGTCAACCGGCGGTCGCTGTGGATGTTCAGGAAACAACGCAGCGACGATCCTCCCCATGGTGGCGCCCTCCATGATGGAAGGTGGAGAGCGGGCGCCGAGTTTCTGTGTTACAAGTTTGTAACCCAGGCCCCAGGGGTCGGAATCAACGTCGTCACGAAGTCTCCTCAGCTATTCGCCTTGCTCCTGTTGATCGCCTGGCGGAGAGATTTTCTCGCAGCTTTATAGGCCTCCAACTTACGAACTCTGTCTGCGGGGATTCTCGCTCTTGTGGCGGCTCGTCTAGTTCTTAAACATGTTCTTCTGAGTTCCGCAATCTCTTCAGTCCACCAGTAAACGGGTTGTTTGTCGCGTCGGGGTTTCCTTCGCGGCATAGACTGGTCGCAGGCCGAGACGATCAGTTCCATCGTGGATGTTACTAGTGCCTCGGCCCCAGCCTCACCAGGATTCCCCTGCGCTCCCCGAGAGATGACTTTGGTGAACTTGACCACGTCCAGTTTGTTGGTGTTCCACCGGCGTGGCCCTTCCCGAGATGCGGAAACTCGACGATTTGCCTGATCATGCAGGTCAAACACGACGTATTGGTGGTCGCTACCCGTGTAGTCCTCCACAACCCTCCAGCCAGAGATCCTCGGAAGGAGCGACTCAGACGCAAAGGTGACATCGGGGATCGTGCCTCTCTGCCCGGGGCGCCGAAAAGTAGGTGTGTCGCCCTGGTTGAGGACGACAAGACCGGCCCTGGCGATGAAATCCAGGATGTATTTCCCCCGGGAGTTGGTAGAGGGCATTCCCCACTCGACGGCCCTGGCGTTGAAATCGCCACCAACGACGACATGCCCGGTGGTGCCGAGAACGCACTCCTCTAGGTTATCTATCTTGTCGCGGAAGTCCTGGACGGCCTCGTTGGGTGTGAGGTAGCAACTGAAGATAGTCACGTCCCCACACCGAACCCAGACGAATCCTCGGCCGCGCCCGTGACTCCACACCAAGACATCTCGTGTATTACGTGCCCAAAATGCAGCAGTACCGAGGCCGTCCGAGATCCAAATGTTTGGGTCTCTGTCCCGATACTGTTCGCTGATAAGGAGCGCGTCAGCACCAAGTTCTCGGGCGAGCTGATCTAGAAGGTTATCAGCTCCCCAGGATCTATGAAGGTTGGCCTGGAGGATGCGAATTACCGGCCGCTGCCTTTTGCCTGTTCAAGTGCGGCTCTGAAGGCACCGCACTGACCAGACCCGGGTAAGTGACCGAGGGCACTGGAGCCTGAATCCTTGCAGAGGAAGCAGGAGGGGCTCGAGGAACATTCCTTGCGTTTGTGGCCCTGGCTTCCACACTGGAAGCAGTTGGCACTCCTGTCGGGCCCTTTACAGTTTCGGGAGGAGTGGCCGAAACCGAGACAGCGAAAGCATGTCGAAACTACCACCCTCCGTTTGAGCCTGCAACTGACCCAACCGACTCTGAGGTGCTGAAGGCTAAGCAGCTTATTGGCGTGCTTTTCGCCCATTTCAGCAACAGCCATCCGGAGTTGACTTCGGTTGGGCTTTGTCAGCCATACCCTCACTCCATCAGCTGGTATCTCCGGGAGTGCCACCTGGATCGCACGGGTCACCTCCTCTTCGGTGGAGAGGGCATCAAGGTCCCGAATCTCGACCGAACACTTCGGTTCTAGGGCCTTGATTGAGCCTTTGTCCCTAAGTGCAGTCTTGAGGGAAGCGGCAAAACCGATCTTGTCACTCGACTTCCCCAGTTCGAGGAGGACATCCCCGTTCTGGGTTCGCCGAATAGACTTGATAACGGTGTCGGTCTCCTCCGGTTTGGCCTGCGATCTAATCTGACCCAGAACATCGGCAAAAGATCGCCCCCCTAAAGGCTTGATCAAGATTGCCTCCGTCCTGGGCTTCTTAGGCCTGGGTTGTTTAGGCTTTCTGACAGACTTGCCAGAGGCCTCCCCAACCGGTTTCGAGACTTGCGTCCGCTCCACCCTCGACGCACTTTTCGAAGCCGCCTCCGCTTGCTTCTGCCTCCTCCTTTCTTTCTTAGACAGGCGCGTCTTCCAGCCCCCCAAAGGTGTTGAGGCAGAGTTTGCTGCCAAGGCAGGATTAGCCGCCGGAGCAGGAAACTCTGCAGGAGTAGCCGCTGGAATCACGGCAGCGCCCGGGGCGGATTCAGTAGCCTGGACAGGAGATGTCTGCGATGCCGCAGTGACAAAAACCGGTCTCGGCACTGAGTCCACCTCGACAAGCTCAGGGCTTCCAGGCGAAGAACCGCTCTGCCTCTTCTTTCGCTTTCTGGCTTGAGTCTGGGACTCAGCCAGGTGAGCTTGAGGCGAAGCAGAGATGACTCGGTTCGTGACATCGCGCTCCTACTTCACTGCCTTTAGCCTGATTTTCCGGCATTCCTCGATTTCTTCTAGAGCATCTTCGAGTTTCGGGATCCCCTCTTTTATCGCCTTGTTCACGTTCTTTTGAATTAAGAGGGCCTTGGCCATCTCCTTCAAAAGAGCTTTCATCTTCTTCAGAAGTGAGTCTTCCTCCTCGTGGGCGTCGTCCTGCTGCTGACGAAGCATTTGCAGCTCGAATGCCGCACGAAGAGGGCTCTTCCTGGGAGGAATCCCTTGGATATTGGCTAATGGTGTTGCCGGCTCGGCCACCTCCATCGCCATACCGATCTCCTCCTTCTTCTGTCCGGTTTTGGACGACGATCCGACAACACCAAGAGCCTTGAATGGCACCGGCGGGGGGTGGTTTTCATACCCTTCGTCGGCGTTCCAATGTTCAAGGTCGGAGACCTCTGCAGTCTTGAGCTGCGCTTAAAGGCGGCCTGCTCTATCTCATCATCGTT
This sequence comes from Neoaliturus tenellus, assembly GCA_030545055.2. Lineage (NCBI taxonomy): Eukaryota > Metazoa > Arthropoda > Insecta > Hemiptera > Cicadellidae > Neoaliturus > Neoaliturus tenellus. Next base: position 13,486 of record JAQYXR010001751.1, on the reverse strand, counting down.
CGTGTTTTGCATTTTAAAATCCATACTTTTGTTTCACCAGCGCATCGTGCGGCAAGAGGCGGCCCTTCATCGGTCGAGAGCGGGTACACCCTCGGAGGTCTACCCCCCGTAGGAGATAAGACACCCCTACCCCGGGACTCCGGGGCCCGAACCTCCGTTTGCCCAGCACCGATACACAAAATGTGCCGGACGTGCTGGGGGTCGTACCGTGGCAATGCAGAGTCCGATCCCTGCATCCATGCCGCACTCCCTGACTAAGGTCCGAAGCGGCTGGCTTCTGACGACACACTGGAGGAGACCATCGGCAGTGCGAGGCACACATCAGTCCCTGCAACACAACAGGGACACTCCCAGGACCCCCCAGCATGCGCCGGTCGAAAGAAGGTGGGAAGACACCCTTGATTCGGGGTCGAAAACAAGAAGGTGAGCAAGGTTAGCTCAGGAAAGAATAAAGACGGTGAGCTAAGACCTGAAAGATGAGAAGAAAGGCCCTAGCTCGGGAAGAACTGTGAGGAGGGTCTCACAGCTTGGCTCAGGTACCCCGGGGTTGCCAAGAAACACCCGTACAGTGGAAAGCCCACTGCCCCTGAGGGATCCGCCATTCCGCCATTCGCTCTGGGATGATCGGAGTCTGGTGGTGAGCGTTCGGCCCGTAAAATTTTGATGTAGGCCTAGATTGGATTTAAGTTATATAGTGAAATTAGGATACATACAGATTGGTTTTTATTTTAAACATATTCTCTCGTGGTGATACTTCGTACATGATTGCAGTGCGGCTCATTCGTTCATTCGGTGTGCGTAATCTTCTAGTTGTAGCGTGACTCTTTTGTTCAAAGTGAATAAGTGACTGGAACCCTGCTTCAATCATCACCTTGACAGGATGCACCCTCATGCCCTACCCCATGATAAATAATTTTTATTTATCATCCCTGAGATTCGTAGTTTCATGAATAGACTCAAAATCTGGTTTTTCCTATCTAAAAGACTGCTAACATTTTAACAATTGGCCTAATAAAAAATCTGTTTTTTCTCTAAATTGACTGATTCTTTACTATCCACATTACATCCCCTGTGTCGAAGTGACTTTTTACAAATCTAAATTTATAACAGTTCGACTAGGCCTAACTTAAATTAAATCAAAATCTGTTTTCTCTAATAAATAAAATACAAAAAAAGGTACAACGGTACAAACTAATTTTAATGATGTTGCTGTCATTGGATAGTGCTCGGTGAGAAGTTATTTCTTAAGTAAACTGGTAAATACTTATAGAAAATTAAGCCCTTAAAGGTCGTTATTTCCCCATTTGATGAACATTGCCAAGGAAATCTATTTTTCAAGTTTAACGCCTGTAGAAAATATACACAGTATACCATTGATATTAACTATCTATTCATAAAGGAGGTTATGTTAAACCTCGGAGGGTTACAACGGTTAGCGATCTATATGTAAGTGAAAAATATGGATGAAAAATTTGAGCTGAGCATTAAAGACGTAAAATATTTGTAGTATTCTCAAATTAATGATTTCGATTTCAGAGACCAGGAACAAATGCGACATTAGATAATATTTCAAAGAATTAAGAAAAACCTGAAAAAATTTCCTCTTTTAAGAATGCCACGGGGATTCAAAATAAGTCTCCTTTGTATGTATTAAAACGTACGTTTGGGTTTGATTTAAAACTATAGCCAAATGATCATTGAAGATCATTAATAAAAATAAAAAAAAAAAAAAAATAAAAAATTAAGAGGGGGAGCCTCAAATCTTCCAACTTAAGTCTTCCCAACTGATTTTTTTAAGTTTTCCAACACTTAGGGCTCAATTTGAATGAAACGAGCAACATATAAACTTCTATACAACAATATCCTACTAATATTATAAACGTAAATGTCCTGTTGTTTGTTAGACTTTCAAGCGAAAACTACTTAACCGATCATCACGAAACTTTTTACATATATCCTTGGAGGTATCAGAAGTAGCATAGGATACTTTTTATTTTAAAAGTATTTTTTTCGAAAGATAAAAATCATAAAAATATCTGAAAATAGATTCAATTTTTTATTGGTTCTTAAGAAACGAATTCAATGAATTGTTTTTAATTTTGGGTATTCAAGCGATTTCTTACATGCATAGGGCGAGCGTTACTATGACTAGAACCTGACGGCGAGCACGGTAACGCGAGCGAATCCGCGGGATCAAGCTAGTAACAAATCAAAACAAATTCAAAATATTTAAAAGAAACAATTCTGAAGCTCCAGTTTGTAGTGGTAATATTCAGGGGCGCTAACAAATGGGTAGCTCACGATAATTTGACAGTTATGGCCACTTGGGGCGCTGTAGTCTCTAATGACCTGACATCTTGCGGGGAACGCTGCTACTACAGCCATTTCCGAAGATATTCATTTCTCGTTATGAAGAATAAATCGCCATGCTGATAGTGAACCTTCTTATCGGGAATTTTGTGAAAATTGCCATTTGGAATTTGCTTTTACTTTTGTTATACCAGAATTTTTCAGTTTTATATGTAACCAATATGTAAATAAATGAACAGTGGTTTTGAAAGTTGGGAAAAAGTTACAATGTAGATTTATTTTTTTGGTAGGACGCTTTCTATTATTTTTCATCGAGGAATACAGCTAAATTACTCGTCATCCAATGACATTGAAATGCCTGACTCATACAAAGGTCAAAGATTTTTTAAGAGTAGATAGTGGTTATAAATATAATGATTAATAATCGAGTTAAATAACTATCCTGCAGTAATAATAAAGTTATACTATTATATTCACTATCACTATATCACTATTTTAAGACAGGGACCTCACATAGTGGTTAATTTAACTTGAATATGAATTGGAGATGAGTGTAGGATTCTTAGTTTAATCTAATAAGAGGGTTTTCACAAATGAACTAGGCCTACTATATTACTGAAAATCTATTTTCATTAATTTTTATAGGCATTTCTTGGTAAGCCAATTAAAGCTCCGGTCTACCACTGACGCGCCACCAAAATGCAAGGTTTTTTTTTAGAATCGTGTTAACTTTTGTTAAATGCAGCCTAGAGCTGAATCCTGTACGTTGTCCCGTTCTTCATTCATTTCACCGATTATTTGGCTCAAAATGGAAAGACGGGTAGCTTTATTATCCTGATTCTACATAGCTGGTCATAATGTTTTAAAAATCTTTTTGTTATTTTCATCATACTGCACGCAGAATTTGTGTATTAGAACTAAAAGCGCGAGAGTTATAGATAGCCGCACGAAGTGCCTATTATTTCGATTAGCCAACATTTCGAGTGAAGCCAATTATTTTGAGAGCTGCAATGACTATTTGTGCTCGTAATACACACAAGATTTTTCTCACCACTGGCGCGCCACCCAAATGCAAGGGGTTTTTAGAATCGTGTTATTCTCTGCTAAAAAAAGCCTAGCGCTATAAATAAAGTGTCATGCTAAAGAAGAAAAACCGTACTAATTTACTTCTGTTACAGTTTTGTAATGAACTCATCAAAGTTAATAGGAAATTTGAGTCATCGAGAAAATCGAGATACGGTAACAGATGGTTAGACAGTTATAACTGAAACTAGTGTATTAGAGGGGCAAAATCCCCTAATCGCTTAATTGAAATTTTGTAGACCTTAGCAGTACAATTAGCGTACAATTTAATGGTAATTAGCAGTAACATTTAATGGTAATTAGAAAATATTTCCAAAGTAAAAAGTATTTAAACAACGAAGAAAGTATTTAACAACGTATTAGAAAGTTTTCAAAAAATTTAATTTTTATCCATAATTTTGCAATAACAATAATAATAAATATTTTATTGACATAAACAACTACAAAGTTGTGTCTCAATGTTAATTTTACAAAAATTTGAAAAAGGTTATTAAATGCAGATTATATTAACACATAAAACCAACACATCCATTGAAATGACTCAAATTAATTTTACAATATTTGTGAATAGGTTTAGACTTAATTATTACACAGTATTACAATTAATTTTTAGGGTTCAATTTTTTCCTTAGGTCAGTGTTGGTGGTCCATAAACTCACTAAAACTATAAAATGCACTATATATATGAATGCCATATCATTTGCATAGACCATCTGATTCCAAAGAACCGTTTACGATATTGAAACATACTTCATGAATGTCTATCGTTCGTTAAAACCTATATAGATTTGGAAAATGGTTTTTTCCTACCACTGCATGGAAATAATTGCATTGCCACACCTGTAACCCCTATGCAAAACAGTTCATTTCCGGTTTCCGTTGCTTTCCCGCTCTAGAGCGGCAATGATTCTTTACCGCACGCTTTATTAGCTATATTCTTTATCAGCTGTTATTGCAAACCATGCTAAAGCTGTTATTCATTGTTGTCGTTTAGTAATTGCTCCTTTTTTAGTTTGAGGTTATGTTTGATAGTTAACATTATGTTTCAACAGAAACAAATCAAAAATAATCTAAATGACATTTAGTATACAATAATATGTAATACAATAATATACATGTAATATGTGACAATCATGTTGGTAGGAAAAATCTTGTGTGTATTATGAGCGCAAATAGTCATTGCCGCTCTCGAATTGTTTGGCCGCACTCAGCTGACGCTTCGTGCGGCCATCTACAATTCTGGAGTGGCAATGACGAACTTTACGCTCTTATTACAATTTATATTAACAATTTATATTAGCAATTGTCAGTGCTCTATTCAATTTCAAAAATAATTCAATATGCAGATGATACTACTCTCTGCATTAATGACAAATCAAAAAATTAAATGGAAGTATGCGCTTGTAAAGATCTAAACTCTTGCGTTCAATATTTTTCAGAACAAAATTTAAAGATTAACTGTCAAAAGACAAACTACATCAAATTTAATTGCCGTCAAGTTGAGAGATATGAAAACTCACCGATAATTATGATAGACGAATCAGTCCTTGAGGAAGTTTCAACAATTAAATTTCTTGGTTTACATTTAGACTCTAGACTAAGTTGGACTTTCCAAATTGACAATACTTGCGCCAAAGTTTCTTCTAACATTTACCTCCTAAGACAATTATCAAAATTTTGCACTGAAAAAATATTAAAAATGGCGTATTACGGCCTTATTTACCCCCACATAAAATATGGAATCATGTTTTGGGGTCAGTGCGCTGAAAAAGAATTTCAAAGATTATTTGTGCTACAGAAAAAAGCAATAAGAATTATAGGAAAATTAGACCATCGTGAATCGTGTCGAAACTCTTTCAGGGAATTTGGAATATTAACACTCCTTGTATGTACATTTTAGACACAATAATGTTCTCAAAATTCAACTGTGAACAAACGCGAGGGGTTGAAATTCATTCTTATGACACAAAAAACAAATTAAATTTTAGACCTCAACAACACAGACTAAATTTGTCCTCTACTCTTCCATCACAGGCAGGAATATCATTGTATAATAAATTACCAAACTATATCAAAATTGAAACCAGTAGGAAAAAATTTAAATCTAATTTGAAAAACTTTTTATTGAATAGTGCATTCTATAGTTTTAGTGAGTTTATGGACCACCAACACTGACCTGAGGACAAAATTGAACCCTAAAAATTAATTATAATATTATGTAATAATTAAGTCTAGACCTATTCTAAAAAATTGTAAAATTGATTTGAGTTATTTCAATGGATGTGTTAGCCTCATATGTTAATATAATCTGCATTTAATAACCTTTTTTCAAATTTTGTAAGTTAACATTGATACACAACTTTGTAGTTGTTTAAATCAATAAAATATTTATTATTATTATTATTATTACACAAATAGCTATTAAAGCAATCATAGTCCTTGAGCTAAAACAAATTAACATAGTGAAGAAATGAGAAAAAACGCGATCGATGCTCGGCGACCATCTCAGGATTATACACGTTCAATAATGGTTATCAACCACAATCCTTTGATTGCAGTACTTTGATAACCATTTGACTACAGTACTTTGTTTGTCCATAAGTTGAAATAGTATTTTCACTCACAGCCAATTTTCGGCTCACCTAATCTATAAGAATAACATGACAACGTTGAAGACTTGTGGGGTGGAGCCCTGTGGAGGAGTTAGGATAAAAAGCAGCCTATTTGTTCTTCCTGGTTCTGGCTACCTCCCCTACAGTTTTCAACCAAATCGGTTCAGCCGTTCTTGAGATATAGGTGATGTAACTAAAACTACTTTTTTCTATATATAGATGGAGTTTGATACTTAATTAAATTTTCTTTGTAGTAGTAAATGTAGTGTATATAAATACGAAAACAACATCTTCTAACTATACAAGGAGTAGGTACTTATGCAGAGTTAAAGTGACATTTAATAACCATGTAAAAGTAGGTAACCAAACCAGTAAATTAGGTAAGCTACCACTCCGTAGCTTGTTAAGGAGTAACGGGAGACTCTTCATATCTCACCACGTCCACTCTTGGGCTAATTTGACAGATCTACTGTCCTGGATATCCGTTTTGTACGATTAATATGAGTTTGGACCATTTAGATAGAAAAAATGTAAAATCATTCAGTAAAAATTATGTGTAAAAAAGTAAATTACCTTCAAAATTTTTCATTTGTGCAAATACGTAATTAATTAGTACTTTGTTTCTCTCAGAACTTATTGAAAAAGAAATTTTATATTTGAAACGGCAATAACTAATAAATCGAGCCCAATTACAATGTTCTATTTCGAAACGATTGTAAAGCAATCAAAATTGAACTAGTTTCCTCTTAAATACCTTAAATTTTCATTTTCTATTCATCATACACACACTCATGACCGTAATCTAAGAAAAAAGTTTTAGAAGAGAGCCTTAGTTAACAACACCGTCATCTTACAATAACGTTGAAAACTTTTTTCTTTAGAGTAAGAATAATATTTAACTCTTTAATGTACCACAAAAGCAGTTTAAATTTATTTAGCTATATTAAGAACTCTTAGTCATTAAGTTTGCTTCTATTAGATGTGTTCTAAAAGAGCAATGCATAATTTTAATGTTTTAATAGTTGACTGTTAGAAGCGCAAAATGTTTTAATGGAGATTGCCATTTCATAGAAGTTTGTACACCAAAATGCATTAAAAATGTAAAAGGAATTTCAACCACAATATAACTGTATTTCACTCAGATTTCATTCAAAATCTAGATAAAGGGCCGTATATTCCCCGGGATATTCTTCTGTCGCCATAAACAACATGAATGACTCAGGAAGAAAGCTAGCCAATAAAAGAAACACTTAAGTGTGGGTACAATGGCACTGCGCTGTCCCACACTCAGGCGTGAATCACTTGGGATTTATGGGGCCGCGGCAAAACTCTGTGTTATACACAGAGTATGAAATATAAATCTAAAATCATTATACAACTATAAATAACACCTTGAAACTGTTTAACATTTAAATTTTATACACGCAGTATAAGACTATTTTCCGTTCAATAAAAATATACTGAAGAAGATGACTTGGGAAATCATAGTTAAAAAAGTCGTTAGTAAAATAATATAGAATAGAATTCATGCACTTCTTGAATTGATAACAACTAACTGTATAAAATACAAAATTTATTTTACTATGTTTAACATAGAATATTTAAAAAAAAAACATATGGTTATTGTGTGAACCCTATTCCTAAACTGTTAAACGAATCTATCACTATCTTTGACTCACTTACTGACTATCTGATAATAATCATGTTGCCCCGTTTTCATTCAATGCACCGATTGCTTGGCTCAAAATAGACAGAAAGATAGTTTTATCCTGACACTACATAACTGGTTATAATGTTTTTAAAATCTTAATTTTATTTTCATCATACTGAACGCAGAATAGCTATGTGTGTATTAAGAGTGCGAGAATTAGGCTATAGGCCAAACATTTCGAGAGCTGCAATGACTATTTGTCCTCCTATACACAAGATTTTCCTACCACCATTTTTGCAACAGATTCAATGTTTTATTGTATAAATTTAGGTTATTTTAAATTTTATTCTGTTGAACACACTGACTACATACACTATGGTAACAATCAAACATAACCTCAGACTAAAAAACAGCAATTTCTAAACGACAACAATGACGAACAGCTGAAATACGGCTGCCTGAGGACAGGGAATTTCAAGAATTTCAATGTCGGTGGTGTGGTGTGTAACAACAGCTGACCTTATTGATATTTGATTTAGCGTGCGGCAATGAACATTGCCGCTTCACGAAATAATACGAAAACCGGAAATGAATTGTTTGTGTACAGGTTTCTCAATGTATTATTTCCACGCAGTCGAAGGAAAAGCTACATTTTAAAAGCATGATATTTACATTCCAATCATTTGACCCATATATCAGCTATTTTTATTTATTATTTTTTTTATTAAGATGGTAGTCGACTAATGAACTTATGTAGGCCTAAAAACTAAAATTTTTGCTATTACCTTTTTTAATTAGTTACCATGTCTGTATATTTTTGCTGTATGATGTAAAATTTTGTTCATCACCCGGACGGAAATCGCTTTTCTGTGCTAAATAGTGTCTCCGAGTTCGTTTTCGCCTCTACCGTAAACTACGATTACACACAGAAAACAGCCACTTTTCGTCCTAGTGATGAAAACTACTATTTTATCTACACAGGTTGAAAAATACCTATAGTTACTTAAGCCAGAGCATGTTTTATTTTAATTTTTTTTTAATTATTATCAGCAGAATCTGTAGTTTTATATCGCGCTCTCACAACAAGCATGTAATATATTATTATTACCAATCTTAATGTATTGATATTACTCACTTTATTTGAAGGTGAGTGGGCGGAGGGTACGAGTTCATCCTAGAGCGAGTAAGTTAAGTGATCGAGCTAATTCCTAGAACAATGTTTAAGTTAAACGTCTATTGATAAAATTGTTAAAAAAAATATTAACGAAAAATAACACTTTTTCTTGAATTCCGAAAAATCACAAAAAGTTGTTTTATTGTCTTTATTAAGTCTTGTACAATGTGTGATAAAAATTAAATTTTCAGTATAAAATTAAAAAAGCAAGTAGGCATATTTAATCATCCCTACAGTTTTACAGTCATAAATATAAAATAATTACAATTGACAAACTAACAATTTGCATTTTTAGGAATTATTTGACTTATTCTTTATAATTTTTAATGAGACTGAACAGACTATAATGTAAACTCGAGCAAGGGTACTAAGATATGTATGTATGTTCAAGAACCCTTGTCCTCTCAAGTGTTCCAAAGAAATTTATGATAGAGCTTATGTAAATGGGATTTACAAGCCTTGTCCAGAGCAATATCCGTAAACCTTTTGAAGAAATAATCCCTCAAGGTTCTCCGGTATTCAGTTATGAGACTATGTTACCATCATGGGTTTTTTTTGTTTATTATATTAGATAGATATTATGTTCCATTAAGATCATTATTAGTTACAAAGAAAATAATATTAAGTCCAGTGAATAGATGGATGTTTGCTTACAAACGGTCCGGTAGTTCTAAATTTTTTTATATGTTGTCTAGGATGGTTAGTAGTTGTTTAAAATGCAAAATGCACAATTTTCCACCCTCCGCGTCCGGCGCCATATTGAAAAAATACGAAAAATCCGTACTTTCTTCGAATTTTTGGTTATATCATCGTTGGGGTTGCATTTTATATAGAAGACAGTAATGTAAATGTTGTAGACAATTAAATTTCCTATAATTTACACATTTAGTTTGTCTATCTAGGACGTGTGGTTACGGAGATATTTACTTTTAAAACTATATAAATATTTCATTTATTTTTATATGAAAACATTTTGATTTGAGAACACTACAATTCGCCACGCATTTGAGATTATTTTGAGTCATTTTTTAGGAGATGAACTACACCCAGCATATAGTGTTCCTTAAAGCCAACCCAAGAACGACGTACGTATTTTACTGTAATGGAAGATGACATTATGTATAGAGAACTATGTTTACAACTTTACTACTATCGAGTCAGGAGAAGAGAACTGGACTGAATTTAAAGTGTTGCCAGGGCTCTTGTCCTGACTCGCCAAATTTTATTTTGTTCACCCACTAAACTGGAGGAAAACATAACGCTGATTACTTTCCAAATCATTTCCGTCGCAGCAGACTTGCGTACTCAGCGAATTTCCAAAGGAATTTGAAATTTTGTATTTTCCAAATAAACACCATAGGAATGAGTATGTACGAGTAGGTTTGCTGCCATGAGATATTGTTAGAAAATGTTAGTTGTTAGGAAATATAATGATTAGGTAAGGTAAATATAAAATTGTATCAATATTCGGCACTTTTTAAATTTTCCCCATAAACCCCATGGGGGTGAGTATGTAGGTTTGCCGCCATATGGGTGTTGTAAGGCAAATATCAGTTTAACCCTACCTATTGAAGGTACATACCAAATTATACCAAGTTATGTTAATAAAAGTGGGATACAGTTTTCTATTTATTTCCCATAAGATTAACATGGGGAACCTGTTTTTAGCTTTTCTCCGTTATCTGTAAAGCGAACTTAAAACTTCAAAATACTAAATTGTTTGGTTTTTTAGCTCTTTCAAATGGTTTTAGTTAAAATTGTAAGAGTTTGAAATTTGAGGTCCAAAGTGCAAAAAACCTATTTTTTACCCTTTTGAAACCCCCCATAAAACCCTGTTCCCATAACCCGATCATGCTGGTTTGCGAACTCATTAAAATAGACCTGTGGTTACACCTTCATACCAAATTTCATAAAAATCTGAAAAAGTAACATCGTCCTGGGCTTAGGTCTTACCAAAATCAAATTTCTGGCCAATAAAAAAATGAAATATTTATATATTTTTAAAAGTGAATATCTCCGTAACCATAAGTCCTAGATACATAAATTAAATATGTAAATTATAGGAAATTTAATTGTCTACAACATTTACATTACTGTCTTCTATATAAAATGCAACCCCAACGATGATATAAAAAAAATCTGAAGAAAGTACGGATTTTTTTGTATTTTTTCAATATGGCGGCGGGCGCGGAGGCGGAAAAATTGTGCATTTTGCATTTTAAACAACTACTAACCATCCTAGACAACATATAAAAAATTTATAACTACCGGACCGTTTGTAAGCAAACACCCCTTTTTTGTCTCTATTCACTGGACTATAAGTAATAAAAAATTAAAACCTTCGGGCTTGTTATATGCCTACATTTTACAAGGTTTTTAATTTTAGTAAATTATTTTAACAGTTGAACTTGAATGTTTATACTCAGGATAGTACCTAAAAAGGAAATCTCTCATAAAGTGTAAAGGTGAGCTTAAAAACTTAGTTTACTGATTTTTTTGTTAATTATTGTTTATAAAAAATCTAGTTAGTTAATTGAAAGATTTGTTGTGAATTCATAAAAATACACCAAACGAGCTACCATATACTAGTAAAAGATTTATAGTTTTGTGTAGTTACTTTCGTAACCCAAGTAAAACTATAATTCTTGAAACATTTCCTTATCTTTACGTTAATAACGTTCATACTTTTAACAATTTTGATAGTTTTATTTTATTTTGTCGAAATTTTCATCTATTTCAAACAAGACGCTTTTAAAATGTAACCACTATTAGAATCCACTTCCTATGGAACAGAAAAATAATAGTCCAGTCGACCTGTGCTCAAAAATAGTCGATAGAGGAAAAAATTAGTAAAAGTTTGATTTTGCCCCCAATAGATTACTAACATCAAGACATGTCTCCAGCTTAAAGTCCCCACCCCTACCCCCCTTGCATTTTCCCCCACCCCCCTTAAAGTTTGTATTACAATTTGAGTGCAAAGTTGTAGTAAATCTACCATAGTTCCAAAACCATATGAGATAACTCTTTATATATATAATATTTTCAGATTCCGTGGAAAATTTGCTATAATAAATGCATTTAGCTTCCATGTGATATATTTAAGAGATATATGATTTATGCAAATAATAGTAAAAATTAATGGTTTTGAATAAAATAAAATAACATAAAACTAAAAAAGAATGGCTTAAAAAAGCCATCAAATACATTTTAAAGTGAATGATAACAATTAAAATTCTTGCGCTATAAAAACACTTTAGACTGATATATTATGTCACCTAACATTATATCATAGTTCCCCAGAAAAAGAGGTTTTTATGCAATTAGAGCGTTTCAGTCTACAAGGAACTTATTGCAGGCTATGTGTTAAGTGGCACTACTTACATAGAAAATTTTTACTATAACAATGATTTTTCTCTCATAGGTTACCTTAGTAACAAGTCTCTAGCCAAAAGTCCCCAACCCTACCCCCCTTGCGTTTCCCCCAACCCCCCCCCCCTTTTTAAAGTTTGAGTCTGAATATTAATAAATTTTTAATAAATTTGTAATAAATCTACCATAGTTTCAAAACTATACGAAATAACTCTTTATATTTAATATTTTCATATTCCTTGGAAAATTTGCTACAATAAATGTATTTGGCTTCCATGTGATATCTGAAAGGAAAATTTGATTTTTGCAATCAATTGTAAAAATAAATGTTTTTAAATAAAATAAAATAAATCTAAAAAAGGCTTAAAAAGGCAATCAAATACATTTTTAAGTGAATGACAACGATTTAAATATTTTTGTGAAGTAAAAACCCTTTAAAATGATATGTTACAGCAACTAAAATTCTATCATGGTTCCTCAGAAAAAGAGGCTTATATAATTATACCGTTTTAGTCTACAAGGCAATATTTTAGAGGCTAGGTATTAAGTGGCACTACCTACATGGAAAACTTTTACTATAACAATGAATTTCTCCTCATACTGACTAGTCTCTAGTCAATTAGTAGCTTTTTACTTTTGTTTTTCTTCTTGAATAAACTGTCAAACATATATAAAACAAGGATATGTTAAAGAACAGTAGTAAACTCCGAACCTTTAGCGAAAAATTCCAAAGGGCAAAAAAACTTATTTTTAATCATTCAATGGATATTACATTAACTTAAGAAGTGAAAGCCAAACAAATAGGGGCGGGGACTTTTGCATTGAGACTTGTGAGTATGTAGGAGATAGTTCGTTACTATGCAAATTATTTCACCCTTATCAATGGTTTCATAACTGGTTGATATTACGAATTGAACCGTAAAGGGGGATGGGAACACTTTGCTTGAAATTATTTATCCTCCAGAATCCTTAGAGAAAATTAACTACTTAGACATGTATTATTGAAGCTTATTAAAAGCTTAAAAGTTAAAAATATATTTTAAATCATTATCAATGATATTTCTTGTATTTTAAAGCATTTATCAGAATATTGAATGTTTTTTGCTGTTTTTTTTTGTTTTTTTTTTTTTGTTTTTTTTATACGAACATTTATTTCAAATATAAAATTACGCTAAGGTATTCAAGATTTTAAATATTTTTGGAGGTAAACTGTGTTTTAAGGAACTTTTAAAAATTCCGAAAAGTATTTGTATAATAATTTATATTATTTGGTTTAGGATACAGAAT
>JAQYXR010001750.1:0-25843 GCA_030545055.2 Neoaliturus tenellus | reverse complement strand
AAGTCTTTATTTTGCCTACATCCAATTTCAATAGAAGGTATTATAAGTTGTAATTTTATAAGTTCAATCTTTTCTTTCTTGCGAATTTCTCTCTTTATTATGTTGTTCCTTATTTTTGCTGAAGATTTAAACTCCATGTTGTTTCTGCTAAAGCCACAATAATAAAAGTCTCTTCAAACAACCTGCATATATCCCACAGTAGTGGGAAAAAGCCACTCCTGGCACAGATCAGCTGCCCCCCGAGCCACGTGCCGTGGCAGCTGGTGCCAGCTGCCATGTCACATAGCTTCCGGTGGCTGTTAGAGGGTATATATGAGATGCTGTAGTTATATGTTATGCCATATAGGTCGGGGTGGAGATGGCGATAGTGTTGGCGTTAGGATGAAGTGAAATTTGAGCATAAAATTAAAAGTTAGTTCAAAATTGAAATTCGTCGGTGTTAACGAAACTCTAACAGTTGAAGAAAATTAAGAGTTAGTTCAAAATTGAAATTCAAACTTATAACTGGGATGTGAAAAATATGTCAAGGTCATCCGGAGTAAGTTTTTAAAAATTCTATCCAACTATCACCAGAAATAGTTTTAAGTTGAAGTAGTTGGTGATAGCGGGATAATTCATTTGTGCCATGGGAGAGGTGTTTATCGTTTGAAAGTTGGCGATCGAATGAGAAGCGCCGCCTAGGGAGAGGGCTTATAAAATGGCAACCTTCCCCCACCACTCCTTCCCCCACTCCTTTAGACCAATAACCGGTCGCCGACTCTATGTGGTGAAACTGAACTAGACATGGCGGCCGCCATGGATAATTCTAACCTCAAACCTTAGCTTAGCTGAAGAGAATAGAGGATAATAAAGTAGGAATTGCGGTGAGCGCATTTATATAAGGAATGGTGGGAGTAAAATAGGAAACCTGTTGAACACAGTCGATAGGAGTAATAAGTTCAAAGTTGTGGAAGCATAACATAGAACGTAAAATGTCGTGAATAACACTATCATCAACGTTAACCTGCGAAGTTGTAGAGGAATATAACGGGTTAAAACTGTATTTCTTCCTAACTCTATTTAAATTAGTTCTACACTTTGAAATTGAAGATTTAGAAGTATTTTCGTAATATATGTTGTGTTCGCAAAAGTTTTAACCTTAAACATTGTGCAACCATTATAGCTAATGTGTTACATTCAGAAGTTAAAAGAAGACTGAGGTATAAAATGAAGTGTAAAGGATATTGAAACAGAACACTATAGTAGTAATATTTGAGGTTAGAATTAACTAGACTCATTTAATGAAGTGGCTAGGAAGCCACATGCTGATGAATGCTAAATTGCATGTTAGAAGTAATGAAGTAGTCATAAAATAAAAACTAATGAGAGGTGATCACTGCGAGGATGCAAGGTAATGAATGTTTGTGACGCGATAAACTATCCGCTTTTATAGAGGCAGTAATAACCCTAGCCAAATGCCGGCAGATGCCGACCAACTACCTGGTTTTATAGCGCCAATTACTCCGGGCAGCTGGCGGACAGATGGCAAGAGAAGTAGGGGGCTTTGGGGCAATGACCGGAAAGGTCAATGACCCCCCCCTCCCCCCCCCGAAAAAATGGAGCCCCCCCTTCCCCTACCACCCCTTCCCCACTCCTTCCCCCACTCCTTCAGGCCAATGACCGGTCACCTGGTCATCGTCGGTCGCCGACGATAATTCTAACCTCAAACCTATGCGCATGCAACAAGTACTTTGGATTGGAAGAGTGACTATGCTATTGCGCATGCGCCTAGTCCTGTATTACTCACTTTAGCGCTACTTCGCATGGATAATTCTAACCTCAAACCTTGGTTTTGCGTCGCTGCCCATGCGCCGCTCCCCACTCCTTCGCCTTCCTTTTATACTGCTGCGAACTGGACTGGATTGAACCCTGTACTGAAGTGAAACAACTTCCCCCACTACTCGAGAATCCGAGGAGCAATACGAGCCTGATCTGATCTTAGCGTCAGTCGTCAACAAACTTTCATAGCGAAAGGTTGTTGGCGACTCAGCAAGAGGTTTCAAATATATAGTAGGCCTATATATATTTGAACTTCTTATACTACGTTGCGTTTTTTAATGCAATGTGGTATGTGTGTGTGTGTGTGTGTATTAGTTGTAAGTTGTATTTAATTTAAGAAATAATTTGCGCATTGCGATGTTAGTTATAAGTTGGGTTAGCATTAAGGTGTATTAATTTTTAAGAGGTGTTTAACATTAAGGTGTATTAATTTTAAGAATAATGATGGTATTTGGTTGTGTTGAATTATTTGGTTTTAATAATGATGTGTTGGTACTAATAATTTATGTTTGTTTTGTGCATTTGTTTTGCCTTACAGCTAGATGTTAGGGGGTAGATTAACTGTAAATTCAGAAGTTCAGTTGAACTTCATTTAAAATGGGTGGGACATCCGCAAGCCGGACTTTTTTTGCATTTTGTTTAGGAATATGATGGGTGGGATTAGTTTGGGTGGGGTTAGAGTTGCGTTTCTGCATTAACTGTTCCAGTTTCCCTGAAATTAATGGTTACGCTTTGATGCGGACGGGAAGTTACGCTTTGATGCGGACGGCCCAGGGACCTCCCTTGCAGAACGTAACTAGTGGGTTGGGAGTGGGAACCGCTAGGCAAACAGGGTGGTGGGAACAGTAATACTGTTATAAGTTAATAAGTTAACAGTTATACTTAATAACAGTTATACTGTTAATAAGTTATTGTTTGTATTGCATAATCGCTTTATGTAAAATCGAGATTTCCGTAATAAATAAATAACATTTTTATTCGATTATAATATGCTACAGTATCTTTGTTTCGTTATTATTAACCCACGACGGACAAAGGTTCCTTACAAATATTTCATTCTAAAGAGCAAGGATTTGAAACTAATAATGTACAACTGGATGTAGTCCCATTATAACCAGGGCGAGTGAGACTGAGAAGAACGTCGCTACGGGTAAAAGCAATTGACTACGAAAAACATCCATAGTATTTAATATTATTTATTTAGTTTTTTATCATCCATAATAAATTGTAAAAACACGTAAAACAAATTGCGACTTTGCCAGTTCGAATGCCGGGACCTTGCATAAGTTGAAATAAGAAAACGTACTTGACAAGAAGGGACTTTTATTATTTGATAACTCGGGAAGTGGTACTTCTGAATCAGATATACGTCAACGTCAGTCGGCATTGTGATGGTTTTAAGTGTTTATTCTAATAGTTTTGTTATTTAACATGTAACTTAGATATAATTAAGTATTATTTGTTTCTTATAAATAAACTTTCTGACACAATCTTCAAATAGTTTAAATTTGCTTCTAGTCAGGATCTAGGTAAGTAATTTATAGGCTATATTCATCTTGCTGATTTTTTCCAAATCCACACCTTCTCTTGGCTAGGGTATTTTTCATGATTTAGTAATTAGAGGCATAAAGTTTGATATTAAATATAATTTGGGTTGGAGTCTCATTTCATGATACCTTAAATCCCCAAATAGGAAGGCAAGTTAGTAGTCCTATATAGTGTTAAAGCATTTCCATTCAAGCCTCACCACAGATTAAACCTGGTGGCTGTTCCATATGATGCCGAAACAGTCTTTGCTTTTTGGTAATTATTTTAAAAACTTGTTTTGTTTATATTGTATTATATGTATTATAATATCTTATTTGGTCTTATGGTATAACTTGTTATTGTAAACCCCTATTTTGGTTTCGATAGCATTAGGATTCACCTAAGAAATAGTAGGCCTATTCATCTATTTAGGCCATACATATACATATACATATATACATTCCTCCTAACAACAGGAATGGTTAGCACCAGAGACACTAACGAGGTACATAGGCCTCGAACCTAAGAAGGAAGTGTTATGGTTCTTTACCATATTTCGTCAAGTCAATGATTGGATCTAAGTTAAAGTTATAAGCCTACGATAACTACACTAACTTAATTAATGAGCTGTATCTACTGTGTCATATGTTTCTCACCATATGACTATCAGTCATCAGCTTAATGGCGGACCTTAGACAACCAATTTGGATTATGATATGTAAAATATTGAGTGTGTTAAGACAAATTATTGATGGTAGGCTATTTATTAATCACGATATAGATCATCGATTTCATTTTGTTATTCAAAGAATAGAATATGCTTTAGCCTATTGTCTTTAGGTACCGTAACTTAACTTTACCATAGTTATTAGGCTACAGTAAGCTTAGACATGGTCAAAAATAAAGATAGGCCCTACTGGTAACTTACTTGTATAGCCCACTTGTGAAGATCCCATCTTGCTCTTCATTATCCTCCCAAAATTTGTCCAATGAATAATGTGGTCGTAGTTGTAAATAAGACTTCAGTTTCTTCTTGAACTTAGTTTGGCTGGTGCATTTCCTGATTTCAACTAGCAGTTTATTGTATATTTTACTTGTTGTACATTGAGATCCCTTCGAGCTAATTTGGTGTTACATCTGTTTTTTGTGCAACTTATTTTTTTTCGGGTACAGTTTCATATAACGCCTAGACATTTCCACCGAATGAAAGTACCGGTATTGATTAAAAGCCTAGCTATACTACATCGGATTGATAGATACGATTAATATACATATTGCATTGGATAAAAATATCGATGTATTTAATCATATAGACCTTACCTTTGTTTCACACATAAAAAATCCACAATTTGTCATGGTTGCGAAAAATGTATAGGCCTACATTATAGGCCTAGTTAAAATGTTGATAAATCCAAACCTACATCCCTCAAAAAACTATTGGCCAAAGCACTCTTGGATGTATATGATTGATTTTTCTTTTGCGACATCCAAACAAAACAATAATAATTAATTGCTGTCGATTTTTACTTTCATCTCCTCACCACACTTTTCACGCATAATTTTCTTTGGTATTAGTTCATTATCTTGTAAAAATCTAACACATTGCTTATCTACTATATGTTTGTCAAATACCACTCACTCACATATCAGAGTATCTCCAAAACTATAAGGCCTAGAGGGTTAAAACTTGGCATGTACATTGGCATCTTTGCTAAAAAACCCTCACTAAGAAATGGTTTTGCGAAATTCCATCAGGGCTCCGCCCTGCACGACTTAAATATTTCGTTAAAATGTTATTCTATTTTTAATACAAACCTAAGCAACAATGAATCTCTAAAAGTAGAGAGCTTGCACGTTTGAAAATTTGGTATAGACGTTCCTTTTTACCCATTGGTGCTCACTAAGAAACGATTTATGAATTCCTTCTGGGCTCTACCCCATAACGACTTGTGATGTTACAAATAGACTTAGGCCTAGATTTGTTCAGATAACATAGATAAAGGTTGTACATATTTTGTAAATATGACACTCACAAGAAGTTTTAGTTAGGCCTAAACTATAAAATATTGTTTTAAATGGTTGTTTAGCATTGTATTTAATAGTTGTAATCATATTTCAGCTCATTAAATGTTATTTAGGTACAATTTGTGTTATAAACAAACGTACTTACCAATAGACCTATACAGTAGGTTAGATTACCAATTTACGCAATAACCAAATAAATAACAATTATTACCAGTTTAATCAGTAACTTTATTGATTACAGAAACAAATTAATACATTTTAATATGTTGGAAATAAGTAAGAACGCAATATAAAAATGCTTTATTGTAAAATACTGTAGTTAAGTTCACAGGTTAATAACTGACAACTGCTAGTCAGCTGGGCGAAACACACTGCAGCCTGGCGGCGGTGAGCAGCAACAGCAGTCAGCTAATTTGGACAACAATGGAGATCGGCTGCGGGTGAGCTACACCGGTAGTATTTGTATAAAAGCGGCGCCATCACCGGGCCTGACACTTCACTCTCCGGCCGCCGGCCGAGCGGGAATCGCTGCGGGTCTATGACCATTTGCTCTGCGATTCAATTAGGAAGAATTGTATTGTAATAAAATTAGTTTTGTGTAGTATTTTATAAGAAAATAAAAGTCAGTAAATTGTATTGATTGCATATTTATTCCTTGGGTAACGGTAAGTTATTAGCGTAGGCACAATTTTCTATCACATTTACACTCACACACACCCATAAACATTTTACCAACAAGGGTACTTGCCTGCCCCGGCTGTCCGCTGGCGCTGCGGCCCTAACACTTTACATGCATTTACACGGCATTTGCCTGCACAAAAGTGCTGCGGCCGAACACTACAATTAATGACACTAATTTACAAAACAATACCAACAAGGGTACTTGCCTGCCCCGGCTGTCCGCTGGCGCTGCGACCCTAACACTTAACATTCACTTACACGGCATTTGCTCTGCACGAAAGTGCTGCGGCCGAACACTACACGTAGTGATACAACATTCGATCACACTTATATAGAGCCAGCCTATGGCAAAGAACCACCCCTGAGATACACAAATACTGGGCAAAAACAATTGTAGCCTACGGGCGTATTTTATAATAACCTTATTAATAATTTATTTAATTAGCCTACTAAACACTTTAGACTTCAAAATCTCGTTACAATGTTATTCTTATGGAGCACTTAAAATTTGAATCCATGAAACAATGAATCTCCAAAACTATAGGACCTACAGGGTTGAAATTTGAAAGGAATGTTATTCTATTTTTAATACAAACCAAAGCAACAACAAATCTCTAAAAGTAGAGAGCATGCAGGATTGAAATTTGGTATAGACGTTCCTTTTTACCCATTGGTGCTCACTAAGAAACAGTTTTATGAAATTCCTGGTGGGTTCTACCCCATACGACTTCAAAATTTCGTTACAATGTTATTCTTATGGAGCACTTAAAATTTGAATCTATGAAACAATGAATCTCCAAAACTATTGACCTACAGGGTTGAAATTTGGAATGGATGTTCCTCTTTGCCTATAGGTGCTCACTAAGAAATGTTTTTGCGAAATTCCTTCAGGGCTCCGCTCCACACAACTTCTAAGATTTGATGTAATTAGCTGTTGAAGATTCAAAGCTATCAGTTGTTAGTGAAATAATACATTTAAAGGATGGCGTACGTAACCATATGACAATATTTTTATCTTTGTAAACAATTTAACTGGTGTAAAATTGTTTATTAGTTAGAGTTTAGGTTAGGTTTAATCTACTTTGTCAAATACCACTCACTCAGTATCATAGAATCTTTATAAACATAGGGTATAGGGAGTTGAAATTTGCCATGGACGTTCTTCTGCGTTAAAAAATGCTCACTAAGAAACGGTTTTGCAAAATTCTTTCAGGTCTCTACCCCACAGGACTTCCAAATTTCTATTTAATACTATTCTTATGGCCAATATTTTATACAAATCAAGGCAACAACGAATCTGAAAAACTATGGGACCTACTATGTTAAAATTTGACATGGGCGTTCTTTTTGCTCATAGATGCTCACTAAGAAACGGTTTTGCAAAATTTCATCAGGGCTCCACCACAAAGAGTTTGAAATTTCCGCAAAGGTGTGCTATTTACCGTCAATTAGAGGGCGATGTTTACCACCAGTCGGGGGTGATGCTCTTGATCGCTAATCAGGGACACTCTTTACGGAAGGAGCCCCTCGGGTCCCTTCAACTTAAGGGGTCACTTAGTTCGCCTAAATAGAGCTTTTTCTTTCTCTTTAGCCGAATATTCTATTTACCCTAACTAAACTACCCTTGTAATTAAACAAGTTAATAAAAAAAATTATGAAAACCAGAATTATATTTGCAATTATAATAGGCTATATTATATTAGAACATTTTTTGACTGAAACGTAGTATAGAAAGGCCCGTTTGACACCCCTCCCCCTAGCTGACGCCATAGGCCATACCCTGGGTTGGCCTAGTGAATAATGCGGGCCTGGTTGTAGCCATGGACTTCAGAATTTCTATTGAAGTAGTCTGGGAAACTTAAAGCTAGTAAGATTAGGCCTAGTACGGGTTCGAGTATGTAAACTGAAATTAAAGTTAAAATCTTGAGGTTTTGAAAAAAGGGTTTACAATGATCCAGGTATCTTGTATATGACTGATGGTTCAAATGATTCTTTTTTGTAACAAAAAACTCGGTTTGCCTCAGGGGATCCTCTCCAAAACACAATTCCTTAACTTAGTACACAATGGAGGCAGTCGAAGTAAACTTTTAGAAAAACTGCCCTGTCAAAAATCTTTTGTAATATCCTCATATGAGACAATAGACAACTTGGATACGATATGATTAATTAAGGTGATTGATCTATCTCAGGTTATAAGTTAATAAGATTCTCAAATATTTGACTTTACCACTTGTTTTCATAAGTTGGTTTCCAATTCTTAGCAATGGGCTGAAATCAGGTTCCTCACTATTGTAAAAATATAAAAGACATGTCTTATCTTGATTAAGAACTATTTGTTATTTGTACACCAATAGCTCTTGCTAGTAAAGCCTGCTAGAGTTTCCCCTCATCACAGAATTGGAATCCAGACCCTTGACAATTAGGGAGACATCATGTGCGAATAACCAAAGCTGCCCCTTACAAACTTCTACAAATCATTGACAAACAATAGAAAGACGATTGGCCTGTGGGCCAACATGGATCCCAGCGGGTTTCCATGTTAATGCCAGACTGAAGCATCGATTGTATTGTCTTATGACATTGTCTCACCCCATGTGTTGCAGCACCCCAACCTCCTATCTATTTCTCAGATAGGACATAATCGAGTTAAGGGCATCCCCAATTCCCATTCGTTTCAGGTTCTGTTTCAAAACACCAAGTTGTAGGCAATCAAACACCTTGGTCGTATTGTAAAATAGTCATAATACTTCTTTGGAGCAATCTATATCATCGAGCAAGGATGTCATCATGGAAAAAATCGACATCTGATGTTGATTTCTTACTGCAAAATCCATACTAGTTATTTGATATGGGGTATATTTTTATATAGGTACGGTAAGGCAGCAGCCTATTCTAAAAGCCACTTCAAAAATGTTTAGAACACAACACCTACTGCACCTCAACTGGTCTATAGTTAGCTTCTAATTTCTTACCTATCATTCTTTTTGTGAATGGGGTTATTTTGTATGTCTATCCAAGAGTTTTTTTGTAGGGGTGTAAATCTTAAGTGTGTTGAGATGCAGACTTCATTAGCATCACATAAATGCTTCTGAATACGAATCTAAAAGTTTTTTTTTCTATTGTATTGAGGGAATATGCATATTTAGCATGGTTGCACTAACCATTGATTTTGTTGGTATACACATCACTGTCCATAAAAGTAACGGAATGTTTTACGGTTAGTTGGTTAGGTTAGATTATTCTTCCTAATTTACCTCAGTATTGTTGTTTATTCAATTGTTTTAATGTGACAATTGTAATTGCATAATCAAAGTTTCAACCATCAATAATAACGATGAGAGTAAGATTACAAACTTTCGCCCAGCTAAAACTCAAAATTTGTATGGGCAACATTTTCTATCTGAAAAAATATTTGTTTACAGTTACCTAGCCTTAGCCTATATATCTGTTATAGCTTATGGTCCATGATTATAATTATATAACCCTAACATTTTACTTTACACACTCAATAATTATTGTGATCTAGGATCTTGATCCAAATATCACGATCTGAATTAATCCTGTAAGATCCACCATGTCTGCAAATTATAATATATCTTACATTAACATGGTCATGATTGGTATGAGTTTATTTATTTGATTTATTTTGGGTGTATCTACGCCATAAGGCATTTTTTAACGTTTTAACGGGAACGGTCCAAACCCCAGTCTTGTTAATGTCTAACATCAACCAGTTGTTGGAAAGCATCATTAATAATATGCTGATGTCAAATAAATGGCAACGGGGTACAGAACCGAACCATTAAAAAGCTACTAACTTTTCTCAAGATCGAACCGGCAACCTTTATTTTTTAATAATCACCAGTGACAAGAACTTCGAAAGTATTATATTTACCTGGTGTTACCATTTGTTCTTGTAGACAATGTTTTTTGTAACTCTGCATACATTTCACCACTGATATGTGGCATTTTCAGGGGCATCTTCACTAAAAATACCAATTCACTATTTAAGTTACTTACAAAGTATTTTTATTTTATGTTACCTACAATATATTTATTTCTTAATAAAGTTGAGGATGATTTTAAATGTTGAAGATTTAATTTTAAATGAATTTAATAATATTAATGGACAAAAGGGCAGTAGTAGTTCAAAACAGATTTAAATTCTAAAATTCTCTGGCAAATTACAGTCTCCTTTCTTAAAAATTGGGGTGACTAAAGATCTTTTCAAACAGTCTGGAAAAATTCCAGTTAGGCCTACTATAATAAAGTTAGTTACAAAAGTTAAACTATTTAAGTTATTATATATTCTTTATACAAATTTAGCAGTACCTAATTTTAGATTAGTTTGACAAAGTCTATTGTTCTGTACCTGATGCTTAAAGACTAATAAAGATCTATTGAATCTATTGAACCTTTTAGGTAGGTACTTTTATCCAATGCATTTTGATTATGGTAGCCTACATGTGTCTTACTTCATCCTTAGGTTTGTATTAAGTTATACGGGCTTTTCATCCTTTTTATTGACTAGGCTTATGTAGCCTTCATGAGGTTCTAATGACACTGACTCTAAAAGCGATTGTCGTGCATTTTTTGGTGTTTCTAGCTTCTTATATCCAAAATTGTTGGATGTTTGTTGCACCTTTAGTGGACGTTAATTTATAAAATTTTCTCATGACAGTTTATCTGTATGAATATTACATTTTGTAAGCAGAAATATCTAAATGATCACAGTTACTATGCCTGTAAGAAATAGCTCAAAAATATTCAATGAAAATTCTAACAGTTTCCTCTCTTCTCACCCCCTCTTGCCCTGTAATGTTGTCCTATATTGTATTTCAAAACGCAATATACATTTCTGAGTTGTGGGTAGAAATTTGTCAACAATATCAACAACAAAGTCCTCATCAGACCATTTTTGTACATCTTACTTTAGTTGTCTTATAAGTTTATGAATTAGCCTAATTATTTGTGTATCAAGTAAAGCATTTTTGCAGGTACATTAAGACATCATGTTTAGTAATATGAAAAATAAAATCAGAGAAAAAAACGGGGTCCGATCTTCCCAAATTGTCATTAACCCAAAAATCTGGAATTGGAAGACATTCAAGACAGGGCTCTGAAACCAGTTTGAGTAGTCTTGACCCACAGCCAAAGGAAGAGCTTTCACCCCTCCCGGCCCCCAACAGTGAAATAGTTCTGGCTGATGGAAAGGTATGGAATTTCATTGTTTTATCTGTTTGAACCAAATTGCTAAGAGGCGTGTTTTTTTTAAGTATCGTCTTGAAATAAAAAATAAACTAGGAGAAATTAAAAAATTCTATTTTTACATGAAAGCCTGTACTTAAATCGGTATAATTTCCGCAATCATTAAGGCACTTGTCATATCATACAATTAGCTTTACAATTCTGTCATCATAAAATTTTACCCCCTGCCATGAGAAACACTCCAATACAGCTATTTTGACATCGTCGTCATTGTCATGGTGCACACCGCTTAGGTCTTTCTTCAAATGAACATGTGATGGTCCCTCAGCGTTAGATCGGGACTGTATGGAGGATGATCAAGTTGTTCCCAACCAAATTCTCTGATCGAATCCTGTGTTCGATAAGTTGCATGTGGATGGGCATTATTGAGAAGCAAAATGATTCCGTTCCTCATCATGCTCATTTGTGCAGCCATCTTTAACGCCCTAACCCACTTTTGTACCATTCCATGACTCATAATGTTTTCTCCATACACTCCACAGACCTCACAATGATTATCGATCGATTTCAGGCCTTTAGCCTATAGAAAACGGATAACAGACTGTACTTTGCAGTCGGCAGTACTCTCTTTGAGCAAAGGCTTCTTAAACATTTAAAAAAGTCCAAACACAGCGGTGAAAAATGCCGTAATGGTGTCCCTGCGTTGCCGACAGATGTGTAGGTCACAGCGTGCATGCGCAAAAACGCAAACTGTAGCGCTGCAGTGGCGGGATTTAAAAACGGTACTCAATTTAAAAACACGCCTCGTACAATGTGTTTAATAGGCTGTGCTAGGGATTAAAGAAAACATTTGAATTTCTTACAGAAAATTTCAAACTGTTCTACCTGCAAAGGTTTCTACAAACCAGGTTATATTGTTCTATCAATCAAAATAATCACTAAACAATTTGCAGACACTGTAACTGCATGGAAATCTCCAGAGGGAAAAGGGGATTAGGTAATTAAACTGTAAACAAAACATAAAAACTTGTGAAAAATTTTCCTAAGTTGAGTGTTTTGTTTATTAACAATGTCGTATACGACATGTTAACAAAAAGGTTTTAAGAGCTTCCAAAAAATTTAAAGATTAAGTTAGTAAAATGGAAATAAAATTGACTTATTTTTATTAATCAATCATTTATTCTCTTCACCATGTAATTTACTCATTTTTAGCTCCAATCTGTTACAAGCCAATAACTGCTTTTAGGGCAATGCTTGATACCTTATCTTAGTGTGCTTTCAAACTTTAGAAGGTCTTCAGCCTAATGGAAACAGTGCCCAACAAAATAATTTATTTTTACTCTGTGTTTATTTTTTATGCTTAATAACATTTCTTCATCAAATAAAAGTGTGCAATAATCAACGTATTGTTTTAGAGTTTGACTCCCAAAGAACTTAACAAATTATCAAAAAGAGAAGACGAGTGGCGTAATAGGCTTGAGAAGCGGGATGCGGAGTGGTCGAAAAAGCTTGAGAAAAAAGAAGCAGAAATGACTAAACTGTTGGAAGAAAAGGAGATTGAATGGAGAAAACAAGAACAAAAGATGACTGAGGATCTACTGAAACTGACGAGAGAATTAAAGGAGGCCTTGAAAATGGCAGAAGGTCAGTTTTGGCTGAGGAAGTGTATTCATGATAGGTACAGAAAATTATTCATACATTGTATACGATGTATAGTTTATTAGTTCAGAGATTCTTGTCGTAAGTACAACATTGGCTATAACATTTCATATTTTTTTCTAATTGTCTATTCGAAGAATAGACCTAGAGTGACTCATAGTGCTAATGCTTTCGCCGACGATTACGCTCGATAGAAGTAACAGATTGGCCTCAAATTTCAGTTGAATATTCTTTATGCAATTTTTAAGAACGAGTTCGTTGTTGAAAGTATTTGGTTGGATATTAATAAAATAATCCTAAAATGTGACTTTTTAGTTTTTCCCATAAGAAATGCATTGGAGACATTTTTAGTGGTCGGTGCTGTGTTTACTTTTTAGCAACGTCTTTGCGAGTCTTAACAATCAAGACTGAGACGTTCTGATTGGTCTATTGACCGACTATATTCCAGGCCAGTCCAATTGGATTCAGAACGGAGCGCCTGAGCGGAGTGAAGTAGTCGCATAAACATAAACAAAGTTGAGGTTATGTTAAATGTCAAATTTTTCGGCTCTTATTAAATTTGATTTGAGTAACGAAAATCAACTACATTATATACACAACTAATTAATGTCTTTTCTTAAAAAAGCGTATTATGAAGTAAATTGAACAGTAAGTATTAGATTGTTTTATTTTTTATTTCTTGCCGTTGACAACTTTTGGTAGGCAAAGCCTTTAGGGTCAAGGTGTCACTTTCAGTTTTTAATTCATTGTGCATTTTGTGTATCAATGTGTATTCATGAAAATTTGGATTTTAGTGGGTACACCTTAAAAAGAAGTATAAATCATGAATACCATAAAGTATATGTTTGTATCTGTTTGGTTTTATAATAATAATATAAGGTATTGGTACAATAATAATGGCAATGAAAGTCACACAGAAACACCCCCTTCCTCCCTCCTCTACCCCTCCCCTGTTACCCCCACCAATGGTGAACCAAGTGGAGTCAGTCTTCATCCAGCCACCATTGAAAATAGACTCAAACTTATATAGTGCCTCAAGATGTAGTTATTTTCTTATACTAAAAAGGGACTCACCTCAACTCATCTATAACACGTTTGAACTTTTACACCTCTTATACCTCATCTTTTTACCTTATTCTCATTAATTCCATTTGTTTCTGTGTTTAATTTGGGAAGTACTTGTCTATTGTAGAAATAAAGAATTTTGTATCTAAAACCCTCAGTTAAAAACTTTTCTACCTGACTCGTACAAAATTTATGGTCCTTCGAGCCGAGGATAGGTTGGTTTTATTAATAAGTTAAAAAAAATAATAATAATTATAAATTTCAAAAGGTTTTTCTAACTATTTCATTCTTGTAATTGAATTTTTGGGTATTCATTCAATAGAAAACACTCAAATTAAATTATAGCATTTACAAGAATACATATATTTAAGGGTAATAAATATATTATTTATTAATGAGATATTTCTATAAAGTAGTAAAATAATATTTTTTATTTGAAATTGTTTATTCAGTTTGTGACATGATGTAACAATAATCAGCAGGTAGCAGACCTAGGAATTTTTAATCTATTGTTATCTGATTGTATTGTTATCTTATCTAGGCCTACCTCCAGCTTTGTCCTCCTCTTTCCAGACCTCTTTAAATTTGGGATTTTATTTACATATGTTTATCTCTTCACTCTACATTTATCATAATGTCCTTTAATTCTGAGATGAATCAAATGTTTATTCAATTTTTATAATTTGTTTGAAATAACAAAATATCTAGTAATACATGTGAAAAGGGTTTTTGTGTGTTCATATATTCATATTGTAGTTATTAAGCTTACATAATGTCAGTAACAGCTAAAGATAAACTTGCTTCTCTTGTTACTAAACGAGAAAAAGCCTTTTCTCGACTTCAGGTGTTATACGATCTCGCAAAGAATTTGTCTAAGAGTAATTTCAAACTTTCAAGGCTAGATATGAAAAAATAGATGAGCTTTATTCTACTTTTGATGAAATTCAGGATGAAATAATTTTATTAAATACTAAAGTAGGAGAGGACGATGTAATAGATACTAAGGCGCCCACAACTAGTTTTGATGAAGTGTACTATGCAATTAAGGCATTAGGCCAGCAGTATATTAAAGAAGCAGAAAAGATAGCTAGTAATCCTGCTCAAGCTAAGTTACCTAAGGTTGTTATTCCTACTTTTAGTGGAGATATCAAAGAATGGACTAATTTTCATGCTCTGTTTGAATCTCTTGTTCATAACAACCCCTCTCTACTCAATGCTGAAAAACTTCAGTTTCTTAGAACTAATCTTAAGGGTTCTGCATTAGCTATAATAGAACATTTGCCGATCACTCACGAAAACTATAACATAGCATATAATGCATTGTTAGCTAGATATCAGAATAAAAGAATTCTTGCCTCTTTTTATCTAAGTCAAATAACTAGCTTCAAACCTCTCTCAAATGACAATCCTTCAGGTCTTAGTAAATATCTTGACACCTTCAAAACTAACTTCACTGCCTTGAAGTCTCTAAAACTAGAAAATGAGAGTGAAGTTATCCTGCTACATATTGCCCTTCAGGCATTAGATAGTCAGACTAGAAGTAAGTTCGAGGAGAAATATACTTCCACTGACATGCCGACCTTCACTAACCTCATGGACTTTATTCAAGACCAATGTAAAATTTGGGAATTGTCAAAATTCCAGGGCAATAAAACTACTACAAAACCTCTAAGCGGACAAAGCAAATCAAAGCCCTCAACATCCTATACTCCCAAGAAACAGGTCCTTGTTTCTAATACCTCAATGAACAAAGCTCTTGATACCAAAGTTGTATGTCCTGTGTGCAATGACGCTCACAAGATTCAACATTGCCCTCAG
This sequence comes from Neoaliturus tenellus, assembly GCA_030545055.2. NCBI lineage: Eukaryota > Metazoa > Arthropoda > Insecta > Hemiptera > Cicadellidae > Neoaliturus > Neoaliturus tenellus. The sequence continues at coordinate 10,042 of JAQYXR010001750.1, read as the reverse complement.
TTTGCCTCAAAAACAGTAAATGAACGTCATGCTTTGATAAAATCAATGAAAAGGTGTTTTAACTGTTTAGGCAATCATCAGATTCCTGTTTGCACATCAACATCTCAGTGCAAAGTATGTAATAAAACCTCACACCATACTCTATTGCATTTTCCGAGTAAAAATGCAACTGCTACTCAAATCGTAAATCCTCCTGATAGTAATCAGAACTCTACACCCGCTCTCTCATGTAAAGTCTTTCAACAGAATGATAGTTACCAAACTATTATCTTAGGCACTGCTCAAGTCCTCATCGAAGATTCCTTGGGTGATCTGCAACCTGTCCGCCTCGTCATAGACCCAGGTTCGCAGGTTAGCTGCATTACTAGTTCATGTGCCCAGCGCTTGAATCTACCTCGAAAATCCTCATCGACACAACTGACAGGTATAGGCAATACTCCAGTTGTTCCCTCTAAAGGTTCTGTATCGTGTACCCTCATATCTCACCTCGATAAGAATAAACGTATCTCAGCGGAAGCTGTAATACTTCCTCAAATAAGTTCAGACTTACCCTCATGCCCTATCTCCTTCGAAGTAAAGAAGAGATTTCTTAACTTGAACCTCGCAGATCCAGCATTTGATAAACCCTCAAAAATCGACTTTCTGCTAGGCGCAGACATGTACGGTCACATTCTCTCTGACGGATTGTTCAAGGGTGATCCAACTGCAATCTCAACTATTTTTGGCTGGGTTATTTTTGGGAAAGCTCAGGCCAATACTCACACTTCAACAAAAACTACCCTCTTTGTAGCCTCCCCTAACCTAGATCATTTGATGCAAAAGTTCTGGGAAATCGAAGATATTTCTAAGCCTAAATGTGAAAATCCGGAAGATTTACTCTGTGAATCAAACTTTGAAAACACTACTTATCGAGACTCCTCAGGGAGATATGTTGTCTCATATCCATTCAAAGAAAATCCTCCAAAACTAGGATCTTCCATCCAGCCTGTATTGAAAAGATTTCATCAGTTGGAACATCGCCTAGAAAACAACCTCCATCTCAAGCAGCAGTATCATAACTTCATTTCTGAATATGAAGAATTGGGTCACATGAAAAAAGCAACCACTGCATCCTCATACGTCTTACCTCATCACTGTGTAACTAACAGTAACAGTTCCTCGACTAAACTCAGAGTGGTGTTTGATGGTTCCATGAAAGGTTCTAATGGCATTTCTCTAAATGATCAATTGCTCAAAGGCCCTAAGCTACAAAGAGATATCTCTGATATTATCCTCAATTTCAGGCTTAAACCTGTCGCTCTTTGTGCAGACATCAAAATGATGTACCGTCAAATCTTAATACACCCTGACCATAGGCAATATCAACATATTTTTTGGAGGGATAGTCTTTCAAATCCCGTGGAAGAATATGAACTAAATACTGTTACCTATGGCCTAACTTCATCCCCTTACCTCGCCCTAAGGGTACTTCAGCAGCTAGTCAAAGATGAGGGACATCACTATCCGAAAGCATCTGAAACCGTTCTCAACTTCACTTATGTAGATGACATAGTCACTAGCGTTAATGATGAAAATGAGGCATTAGAACTGAAAACTGAGTTGATAAAACTACTTGATTCTGGTGGTTTTACACTACGAAAATGGGCAAGTAATAAACACAGTGTTTTGCATTCACTCCCCTCAGAATATCTTCAAAACCCTGTAATGCTTGACTCAGATACCGACCACATAATGAAAGTATTAGGTTTGCAGTGGGAACCAATGAGTGATCAGTTCTTATATACCATCTCCATTTCATCATCACCATATACCAAACGAACGATTCTCTCCCACATTGCTCGAATGTTTGATCCTCTTGGATGGTTAACTCCAACTGTTTTCCTCGCAAAACACTTCATTCAACTACTATGGCAGAGTGACATCGGGTGGGATGACGAGTTGCCACACAATCTGCATTTAATGTGGGATAAGTTTGTTACTCAGCTGCCAGATTTAACATCAGTACGCATTCCTCGTTTTGCCATCCATACAGCAGACACATCTTTTATTTTAGTCGGGTTTGCAGATGCTAGTGAGAAAGGATACGGAGCTGTTACATATTTGGTTTCAACGTCCCCAGCTGGTAATAGTTCAGTCATCCTGCTGAAAGCTAAAAGCAAAGTAGCACCTCTTAAGGCCCAAAGCGTTCCACGGCTGGAACTATGCGCAGCACTACTCCTAGCCCGCCTCGTACACTCTATTCAAGATTTTATAATCAGGGCTAAAGTTACTGACATGTACCTTTTTACTGATTCAACTATTGTGTTGGCATGGCTTCACACTCAACCACATTTACTCAAAGTGTTTATAGCAAATAGAGTTGTAGAAATTCTGGAATTTACCTCTCTCTCTTCGTGGTTTCATATTTCAACTAATGAGAATCCAGCTGACTATACCTCCAGAGGACTGTACCCATCTGAATTAATAAACTGTTCTATGTGGTGGAATGGTCCACAATTTTTAAAACAGCCAGTTGAACTCTGGCCTACTTCCAAGCACAATGAAACCCTATCTGAAATTCCAGAAATGAGAAAACAACCTGTAAACATATCGCTTACTCAAACTTCCAACAATCTTATGGAAACTATAAACAAATTTTCTTCCCTCGTGAAACTTCAACGAGTTATGGCTTACATACTAAGGTTTGTCAATAATACAAGGCAAACAAAAGGTGCAAAGGTTTTAGGACCACTCACTCTCTCAGAACTAAAACAATCTCTTTTAGTGTGTGTCAAACTCACCCAAAAGGAATATTTCTCCCAAGACATCAAACTCTTAAAAGGTAAGGCAGAACCAACTCGATCTTTAAGGTCACTGACTCCATTTCTTGACCAGGATGGTTTCCTCAGGGTGGGCGGCCGTCTGAGATATGCCAATATTCCAGTGTCAGCTAAACATCCACTACTTCTCCCCAAAAAATGTCATCTCTCTACACTCATCTGTGATTTCTATCACATCAACACTCTTCATGGGGGTCCAAGGCTGGTACAGATGCTGATTCAGAAACGATTCTGGGTCATTTCTCTACGGAGTGTATTGAGACATCGAATCCACAAATGCATACAATGTCATAAACTTACTGCTTCTCCTAGACAACCAATAATGTCTAATCTGCCTCCCTCAAGAGTTTCATCCCAACGAGCCTTTCTCAATGTTGGACTGGACATGGCAGGCCCTTTCATCGTGAAGGAAAGCAACAGGAGAAACGCAAAAACCTACAAATCTTACCTCTGCTTGTTCGTGTGTATGTCTACTAAGGCTCTACACCTGGAACTAATTACAGATCTCTCTACCCCAGCATTTTTAGCAGCTCTAGATCGATTCATCGGGAGAAGAGGACTTCCAGTTGTTATACACAGCGATCTAGGGACCAATTTTCAAGGCGCAGTCAATCAACTTAAAGAAGTATATCAATTCCTACGTTCTCAGAATGATGATATTTTCAACAACTTGGCTAAACGAGAGATCCAATGGCGATTCAACCCTCCTGCGGCACCTAACTTCGGTGGGATATGGGAAGCAGGTGTGAAATCTGTGAAGTACCACTTGAAACGAAGCGTTGGGCTCAAAGTTATGACCTTCGAAGAACTCACAACTGTTTTGGTAAAAGTAGAATCCATTCTCAACTCTCGACCTCTGTGTGCAATCTCGAATGACCCACATGATGACATCGACTACTTGACTCCGGGCCATTTTTTGATTGGAGGAAATCTTCTAGCTGTTCCAGAATACAACGTCCAAGAAGTTCCTGAAAATCGACTCAATCGTTGGCAGCTACTCAAGCAAACAGTTCAATCCTTTTGGAAACAATGGTCCAATGAATACCTACATACAGTCATTCAGCGCTCAAAGTGGACCAAGGAAGAGAAAAATATCTCTGAAGGTGACTTGGTGTACATCACAGGACAGTCAACATCTCCTCTCAACTGGCCCCTTGCAAGAGTAGAACAGCTGTATCCCGGCAAAGATGGAACTGTAAGAGTAGCCAAAGTCCGGACCTCATCAGGCAGTCTAGTTAGACCTGTCAATAAACTTGTATCTTTGCCACTGCAATAAGTTTAAGAACAAACTATACTCTTGTAAATAGAACATAGTTAAGTGAAAATAATGTACAGCTTTCTTGGTTTGATTTTGTTGTGAGTGTTTTCCATTGAACTTTAATTTCTCAAAATTTATCAATTTTGGGTGGGCGGTATGTTTGGTTTTATAATAATAATATAAGGTATTGGTACAATAATAATGGCAATGAAAGTCACACAGAAACACCCCCTTCCTCCCTCCTCTACCCCTCCCCTGTTACCCCCACCAATGGTGAACCAAGTGGAGTCAGTCTTCATCCAGCCACCATTGAAAATAGACTCAAACTTATATAGTGCCTCAAGATGTAGTTATTTTCTTATACTAAAAAGGGACTCACCTCAACTCATCTATAACACGTATGAACTTTTACACCTCTTATACCTCATCTTTTTACCTTATTCTCATTAATGCCATTTGTTTCTGTGTTTAATTTGGGAAGTACTTGTCTATTGTAGAAATAAAGAATTTTGTATCTAAAACCCTCAGTTAAAAACTTTTCTACCTGACTCGTACAGTATCATTTTTGTAACATTCATACTGTATGCTAATTAATTCACTTTTTAAAGTAACTCAGAAGCACTAGGCCTAATTGGCAAATTGTGAATCTGCCAATAGTTTACCAAGCCAATTAACTGTAACAATTATATTCATATAGGCCTTATCAAAATTAATTTAACGGAACATATTTTACATTTTAAATTACCCGAAAGAAGTCCTGGTTGGGTCAAGTAACTTAATTAGGAAGACAACTTGTTGTGGGTGTTATATGAAGGACTTGAGGCCTAAGTTACTGGGATAATGTTTGGTGTAAAAAGCAGAGCTTACATGACATGTACAGTAGTCGAATATAACTTAATGAGGATCTCTGCCAGTTACCATATGTTATTTCTAAGAGTAGGCCTAAGTTAATTGAGATTGTTAACATATGTTTTTAATGGATAATTAGAGAGGCAGGCCTAGATAGATCAGTAAAAGTTTGATATCCTACTCTATAGTTTTTATCAATGGTTGAAATTTCAAAATAGCTATAATATTGCTATTAGCGAATTTCCCTATAGGGAATACGCTATTATGGTAGTAGCCATGGTAAGACCTAAGCCCGGGACCACTTTACTTTTTCATTTTGAGGTCCCCAGAAGCCAAAAACACCATTCGTTCATTTTCATATATATGTATATATATATCTATATATCTATGTGTCCGTGGTACTGATAACTTTTGAAGGAGACCTCCGATTCTGATGAAATTTGGTATGGAGGTGTAAGACCAGGTCTATTTTCATGAGTTCGCAAACCAGCATTGTCGGGTTATGGGAACGGGGTTTTATGGGTTTCAAAGGGGTCAAAAATGGGTTTTTGGCATTTTTGGACCTTAATTTTTTAAATTCATCAATTTTAACTGAAACCATTTAAAAGAGCTTAAAATAACAAACAATTTCGTATTTTGAATTTTTATCATAGCATAACTGGTTACCGGGCAAATCCAAAAATGCGTTTTCCATGTTATTCTTATGGGAAATCAAGAAAACCCTATATCTTGCTTATTTATTGACATAACTTAATCAAATTTGGTATGTACATTATCTATATAAGGTTTAACTTATACTTGCTTACAAAACCCATATGGCGGCAAACCTACATACCCCCATGGTCTTTATGGGGAAAATAAAAAATTGCCAGTTTGATACAATTTTGTGTTTACATTCACCAATTATTGATTAACTTAGATTTTCTAACAACACCCAATGGCAGAAAACCTACATACTCGATCCTATGGTGTTTTATGGGGAAAGTAAATAATCTGAAATTCCATTGGAAATTGGCTGAGTACGCAGGTCTGCTGCGACGGGGGTATTTTATGCAATCACATGATACAGTTACGATTTCATTAGCTACCCTGATTCTGTGTTGTTCTAAAAATGTCCTGCAACAATAAAACAAATATACTGCACACAAGTAAAAAATAACCAAAACAAGTATACAAATTATGGCGAAAATTCGTTATCCGACTGTTTTTATCGTTGTGGAAATTTTTATAGCCCTATTGCGATTATAACAACAAAATCAATGGTGATTGGACACATTTCAAACGCATAGGCTTACCTCAATTACATGAGCAAAAAAATACCTTTCTGATTCGTATTTGGCAGCATTTGGTACCTTTCTGATTCCTATTTGGCAGCATTTGTGTGATGCCATTTTAGGTCTAACCATCATACTATCAAATTCTTCTATTGATATTATCTTACACAGCACATACTATTCAACTAAAAATTTTAATACCCGTTGGAACTGCAATAATTATTGTTGCTGATGTGAAGTAAGCTTAAGTAGTCGGCTTCTTTTCACAATTAAGATACACCTACGGTTAGTTTATTTTGTGTTGTTCTTTGATAATGTTGCAAGTTAGGCCTACATTAGCTACAATTTTTACTTGTTTTTGTTATTTTCAGATACTTGTTTGCAATAACTTAGGCCTAAATTTGTTTTATAGTCAAATGGTATGTTTAATTATATTATAACAAAACTAGGCCCTAACTTATATCAGGTGATAAAATCGTAAACGTATTGAATAATTGTATCATTAATAAAATAGCAATATTATCGCAAAATCGAAATTTTCACATCGATATTAGGCCTAAGTGGTGTCGGATAACGAAGTTTTGCCTAAATTTTAAGTAAATTTTAACCAAAATTTAACCAAAACAAGTACAATTTTAAGTAATGTAGCCTAATTACATTGAAGGATAACACAAAACAAACAACATAATTTTTTATATATAGGTCTTAATTGTCAAGAGATGCAGACTTCATGATATAGTCATAACAAAAATATACTGCTAAATAGAAATCAGAAAGGTATTTTTTACCAAATTGTATTGAGGGAATATGCCTTTTAAATGTTTCCAAAAACAATTGATTTTGTTGTTCTAAATATTGCTTTCCATAAAAGTGAAGGAGGCTTACGGTTAGATTGTTAGGTTTGATTGTTCGTAGGCCTATATCTTACCTCAATATTGTTGTTATGGGTACAGTTTCATACAGCGCCTAAACTACTGTAGAATGGAAATATATATCAATATTTCAATTGAATAGGATTGAAAATTACTGTGAAAAATACAAAATTTAACTTAGCTTGACAAAATTTACTCTAACAAACTAACAGTAACCTCAACTAAAATCCATTAACATGCGGAACCATCCTAAGCCCAGGAAAGTCCACATTTAAGTAAGATACATAGGTAGGCTTAGTTGTGTTTCGATTTTGTTGATGTTGATTATGTTAGGTTAAATGGTTTGTTTTTTAATGAAGCCTAAATGTGGGAATAAAAATCTAAACAAAATAGCAGTACGGTAATTACCAATTGTGATCGTATAAAGTTATTATTTAGGCTAGGTGATTGATTTGCTAAGTTTGCTGATATGATAGATATATCCATCAGTTCTAGAGATATTTCCATTCAATATTAGAGTAGGCGCTTTACGAAACTTGTTGATTCGATTGTTTTCATCGCACAATTTTAATTGTAAAATAAAAATTTCATCCAATGATAAATACGATGGAGTACGATAATGAACTGTTACCGATATTTCCTTGTCGAAAGTCCATTCTACTCCTCAAGTAATTTTTAGGCCTAACTTAAATCATTTTTTGCGAATTTCAATAACTTATTGACCTAGGGAAAATGCTATCATTATAGTAGTCAGGGTAAAACCTAAGTCAGGGACCAAGATTACTTTACAGGGGGAAGATACTTTTCATTTTCAAGCCCCTAGATGCAAAAAAAAAAAAAGAAAAAAAAAAACTGTGTTTGTTCAAATTTTAGCAAGTTTTCCTTTTACAAGGAATTCTAGGCTTACGGCGAGATATAAGCCCGGAACCATGGTACTTTTCGTTTTGAGAATAATAGAAGAAAATACTGTAAAAGGCTTTTTGGCTTTTTTGGCCTTAATTTATCAAATTCTACAAATTTAACCTTAACCATTAAAAACAGCTAAAAAACAAACAATTTAGTATTTTGAATTTTTTATCTGGTTAAAAGCTCAAATGCTTATGGAGAAAATCCAAAAATAAGTTTCCCATGTTATTCCTAGGGAAATAAACAAAACTCTCTACCTTTCTTATTTATTGACATAGCTTGATAAAATTTGGTATATAAATTCACTTGGAAAGGGACAACTTATACATGCTTCCAAAACCCATATGGCAGCAAACCAATATACTCACACCCATGGTATTTGTGGGAAAAATAAAAATATCAAAATTCGGTAGGAAATTCTTTCAGTATGCAGTTCTGCTGCGACGGAAGTATTTGTAATTATCATGGCAGCAAACCTGCATACAGATGGGTCTCTAGATCCCAATGTACCAAAATCTGGGGCCGGTTACTTTGTGGAACAATCAAACACATCTTTCTTTGTTCCAACAAATTCATGCTCAAGCACCGAGACTGAACTCCTTGCTATCAATGCAGCAGCTGCACACTGCATAAGTGTAGAGAATAAGAATATTTGTATCCTTAGTGATTCCAAAAGTGCACTACAACTTCTGAAACAATACAGACCTTCAAACTTCTACCATAGAACACAAGAAATAATCCATCTCCTGAATGCAGCTTCAGACAAAAATATTTGCTTCCAATGGATCCCAAGTCACTGCGGACTGCATGGTAATGAAGAAGCAGACAAAGTTGCCAAAACAGCCACCAACTTGCATCCTATACCACTTAAACAACCACCTCTCTCCAGTTGTATTGCTGCAGCTCACAAAACACTGAGACACAGATGGGTAGAAAGATGGAACAATGAGCCAACTGGTCGACACCTTTATAATATCCTCAAAGAACCAAACAACATCGAAGTATACAAAAACCTACCCAGATCAGTCGCATCATTTGCCTCAAGAGCCAGAACAGGACATGTAGTAACCCAATCCTATCTTTTCCGTTTCAACCTCACTGAGTCACCCCTGTGTCTCGTTTGTCAGTCAGAGGAAGAGACCCTAGAACACATCCTCCTACACTGTACCAGCAAGTTAGATGCAAGAGATGAGCTGAAAAGAACTCTCCTACCAAACTGCTCTCTCAAAAGAATCCTAACCGAGCCTAACTGTTGGAAACTAGCAAGCCATGTATATGAGAGACACCGTGCGGTCAGCATCACCTGAAGCTGGAAGCATGCACCAAGAAGTAAAGTAAAGTAAAACCTGCATACACTTTTTCCATGTTAATCATATGGAGAATAGGCAAACTCCTTTATTTATAAACCGAAATTGATGAAACTTAGTACCGTATATGGCTTCATATGGTCAAAATTTTTTATTTTCATCATCATCCCATGGCAGTAAACTTACATATACTCATTCGTATGGTGTTTATGGAGAAAATACAAAATATCAAATTCTTTTCCAAATTCACTGAGTTTAGCAGGTCTGCTGCGATGATGGTATTTACTTTTAGCAAATTTCCTTATATGAACTGTAGCTCTTTTGAAGATCTTCCCAAAACATCTCACTGATTGTTCAATTGGACCAACCACATATTGTAGTCACTGGACCTTGACTTAAAAATAATAAAAACTAAATATTTTTTGATACCATTAAATTTGGTTTTGAGGTTTAACAAGCGAACATAAGGCAGAGTCATATGACCAAAACTGTAGTTTGTATAAATATTTTTCAAAAATATTATTTAGATTTTTATAAGATCTATTGTTTTGACACTAACGCTCAAAATCAGGAAAATGCATAGTTAAAAATGCTTTAAAATATCACAAAAATATATATCGAGAGTTAGAGGTGAGAAATATAGTAGTCTGCAGTAACAGTGTTTGTAACCTGCAGTACTCTATTGTAGAATCAAGACAAGCAAGGTCGAGCACGATAGTGTGCTGGGTGTGCTTAACTCTGCTTGACTCAGTCCGCT